>JAGFMF010011638.1:3097268-3140512 GCA_019455555.1 Galemys pyrenaicus | reverse complement strand
CCACGTGGGTCCCCTCCCTGGCCGGCAGCAGGGATCGAACTCGTGCTGCAGTGGCTGCGGTTTGCTTCATAGGTTGTTGCTTAACCCACTGCGCCACCAGGGGAGGCCCACAAAGGTCGCTTTTTTAATGACAGAACTCAAACAGTATTAAAGGGGTTTGTGTTGGTCAGCAACTCAGTCCCTGAGTGAGGCCCATGCAATACCCAGGTGGAAGGGTGGCCTCTCACAGCTAGACAGAAGTGCTGCTCTGTGGGCCTTCATCTTTTCCAGTGGCTTAACCAGGCAACAGTCATGTTCTCCATTTTGCCCTGTGCTGTTTGTAATTCTTGTTGCTGTTTTTCTGCTTTCAGTTCATCTTCAACTTTCTTGATGTTCTCACCCACAGTTTTATATCTTAGATCCTGTCCCTGAATTAGTCAGCTAATACGCTGCTCCAAGGTTAAACCAAAACACTTTTTTTTTTAATTGTTGTTTTTATTACAGGGCAGGGAGAGGGACACCTCAGAACCCCCAAACCTGCCTGCTCTGAATGGGTTCTGCCATCAGCTGTATCAAGATAAACATATAAGACCTTTAATGGAAATGAATCTTAATACAAATAAGGAACAATACAGAAAAGAAAAAGAATATAATTACTAAATCAAGCATTCAAAGTTACCCATCCTCTTGAGGTAAAAGTCCAGCCAAACAGGATTGGCCCAAAGCAAGGCCCAAAAGCCTGCCACAAGTCTTAAAGCACCTTTTGGTGGAGATCCATAAAAAAGGGTCAGAAAGTTTCAGACAAATCTGAGAGGAAAAGAGCAAAATCAAAATCAAGATAGAAATTGTCATTGTTAAGCTCCCCATGGGTCTGTCACCCACATCTCTTTCAACCAGTCCAGGACCAAAAAGCAAGCGCAGTTTCTTCACGTCTCTGCTCCAAGTGCCTCCTCCAGGTCTCTTTGCTGCTGTCCATCCTGCTTCCTTCCTTCCTTCCTTAGTCTCCTCTCTCATCCCTATTCAGCTCTACCCTCCTTTGGGTGGGGCAGGGATCTTGGAACTTCCCCTTTTCCTGGTGACCACCCTGTTACAGTTTTATTTATTTTTTTAATATTTTGGTTTTTTGTCTTATAATGTTTGCTTTCTTTTTCTAGGCATAGTTGCCATAGAATTTCTACCACCAGTTCACCTGTGCACCTTCACCATAGTCCAGTGTGCTCTTCCCATCCCCAACTTGATCCCGATCCCTCCACCTTCCCTGGAGAATGTCTCTGATTTGTAATTGTCTGTTTATTTTTGTTTTGTTTTGTTGTGGTTTTTGTTGTTGTTCATACTATTTTTTTTTCCTTGATCCCCTGTATTCCTCAGATAAGTGAGACTATCTGGTATTTTTCTTTTTCCTTCTGGCTTATTTCACTGAGTGGAATCCTTTCAAGTACCATGTTTATGCAAATAGAATTAGTTTATCTTTTTTGACTGCTGAATAGTAATCCATTGTGTGTATGTACCACATCTTCTTGATCCAGTCATCTATTTTTGGCATTTGGGTTGATTCCAAGTCTTACCAGTTACAAATAGTGCTGTGATAAACATCAGGGTGCATGTATTCTTTTGAATTAATGTTTTTGTGTCCTTTAGGTAAATCCCTAGAAGTGGGATTACTGGGTTAAATGGTATCTTTATTTTTAGTAGATTGAGGAACTGCCCACAGCTTTCCATAGAGGTTGGAGCAGTTCATATTCCCACCAGCAATGCGAGAGAGTTCCTTTTTCGCCATGTCCTCACCAATACTTTGTAGTTGCTGGTTTTTTTAATATGTGCCCCTCTTACTGGTGTAAGATGGTGTCTCATTGTGGTTTTAATTTGCATGTTCTGATTATGAGGAAAGTTGAACATTTTTTCATGTGCCTGTTGGCCATTTACATTTCCTCTTTGGAGAAATGTCTTAAGTTCTTCTGCCTGTTTTTTGATTGGATTGTTCACCTTGTTATTCTTGAGTCCTGTGAGTTCTTTGTAGGTCTTTGTGATCAGTAGTGCAAAGAATTTTTCCCAACCAGTGGAGTGTCTCTGTTAAACCAAAGCACTGTTAAGGAACCTTCTAGTTTAAAATGAAACAGTTGGGCCTCCGTGGTGGCATGAGTTGTTAAGGCACAGCATTGTGAAGCTGTTTACAGCCCTGCCAGGGAGGGGACCCACATGGTGCGGCAGACCTCTCCTGTCTCACCCACTGCTCCCTTCAGCAGTGTATTTCAGTCGATCTCCCTGCTCTGTTTCTGGTGAATCCTCTCACTCCCCGCACCTCTGGTCTGTACCCCAGTTCTTGTATGCATAAATAAATCTTTAAAATAAAAAGTCTATTGAAGTTGAATGTAGTTATGTTCTGTAAATGGGCAAAAATTATCCTTCAGATTGACTCAGGCCAGCATTTAATTTGACTTGGACCCATGGACAAGTCACCATGACTGCTGATTAATACTTACTGTTCGACACTATGTCTGGTTATAGGATATAGTGTTTAATAGAGGCTACTTTCATTTGTTAGCAACTTTGCATGTCAGGATGGTGAGTCTGTGGGGATGTGTGATCTTATGTTAGAATTTCTCTAACTGTTCACCTTATTCTCTGCCTGGAGAGTACTTAGTGTTAAATCCAAGTGGGAGGAAAATTGATTCAGCCCATAATTTTCCTACCATTCCTATTAACTTTGTTCATACTGTTTGGTTATAAGCTACATACAATTCATAGCTTGCTTGTTTTGTTCATGTATTTTATGACAACCTGCTGTACTAAGCTGGTTTTACTATCCCAAGGAAGTATAGAAAAGTTTAGAAGTTTTTGCCCCCACTCTTCGACATGGTAACTCTGGGCCCAGGTGTGAAAGGGATCGACTGCCATGTATGCAGGTTGTGAACTTCTCAGAGCCGGTGGGCATCAGCCCCAGTTCTCCCCCTGCCTACTTCACCTCAGTAGGATGTTGTTTCAGGTGAACCACTGTCTCCCAGAGAAGATTGTGGTGTACCGTGATGGAGTGTCTGATGGCCAGTTAAAGACGGTTGCCAACTATGAGATTCCTCAGCTACAGAAGTGTTTTGAAGCTTTTGAGAATTATCAGCCCAAGATGGTGGTATTTGTTGTTCAGAAGAAAATCAGCACCAATCTGTACCTGGCTGCTACTGAGCACTTTGTGACTCCCTCTCCTGGGACTGTGGTCGACCATACAATAACAAGCTGTGAGTGGTAAGTGGATAAAACATGGTGTTTCAAGAATCATACATTGCAGAAGTTACCTGTTCTCTGGGTTTGGAATGGTGGGGAGGTAGCGTAAATAGAATCCTCAGATTTTACTGTTAGAAACAAAGGTTATAAAAACAAAAACCAAGAGTAAAGCTTTTACTTCTTAAAAGTATATAGTACTGAACTCCAAAGTTCATGCCTGCATAAATAGCTGGCGCCAGGAGACCTGGGTTTCAGTCCAGGTTCCTTCCCTGTGTGTCCTTGATCTAGTCACTGAACCACTCTGAGCCTTTGCTGAAGGAGCTAGCATGAGTTCCAGGATCTTTTTCAGCAGTATTTGGCCAAATTGATCTCATCACTGTTCTGTCCTTTTTCCTTATCAGGGTGGATTTCTACCTTCTTGCCCATCATGTCCGACAGGGTTGTGGCATTCCTACCCATTACATCTGTGTTCTCAACACTGCAAACCTTAGCCCTGATCACATGCAGAGGTGAGCTGACTAGTCACTTACACTCTCACTGATAAATTATCCTGGCCTGCGGGCTAAGGTGGAGTCACTGCCCACCCCAGGTGTATTCACCCCTTGAGTTTCTTCATGTCTTCCACAATAATGGTGTCTTTCTGAGGAATGAGTCATAATCCTTGTTGCATGTTAAATTACTTGAAGAGCTTTAAAAGTGATGCCCAGGCCTTGCCCCTACGTGTTCTGAGGCATTTGTATTTTTAAAACTGCTTCAGATGATTATGACATACAGCAATTGCCTGCGTTCAGATTATATGAATGCTTTGCTAGGGTATTTAACCCACCTTCAGACTTTTCTTGAGGTTAAAAAAAAGTTCTTGTTTCAAAATAAAAATGGGTTTGGGGGACCCATAGTGATAATTTACCCACATCCCCTGACTTAAAGATAGTGGAAAAAGAAGCAATTTCAGTTAGAATCAATGCGTTCTAAAAGCTGCATCTTGTATTCCCCAGTCTCCAGTTGTATGCTGTAACATCATTCACCCTCAAGTACATAATTGTGCCCCAAATTGAAGGTAGAGAGTGATAAAGACCATGTTTTCTTCTTGGCCTACAGGTTGACTTTCAAACTGTGTCACATGTACTGGAATTGGCCTGGAACCATCAGAGTCCCAGCTCCTTGCAAGTATGCCCACAAGCTAGCTTTCCTGTCAGGACAAATCTTGCATCACGAACCAGCCATTCAACTGTGTGAGAACCTGTTCTTCCTGTGATGGCCCCTCAGGATGTGGGCTGTTGGAGAAGTCAGACTGCTGAACTCCATGGTGGCTTGTACACGGCCAACAGAGACTGAGGGGGTTTCAGTGTTTTCGCTTTCTCCAACCTGGTAGAATAAGATACCTTTTCTTCTATTTTTTTTCTTTAAACATGACCGCACCAAGAAGCAAGTTCCATTCTAAATATCAACTGGAAATAACCCATTGCCTTTTAGGGTTAGGGTTAGTGCCACTGTGGGGTGGAATGAGTGTCTGTGGGGGAGACTCTTAAGAGCCTCCACAACCAACACAAGCTGCAGTAACCTGCAGAGGCAGCAGCTGTATCTAGAAGCTGTGCTCACTAAGCAGCTTCTGTTTCTGGTGCCGGAGGTGATAATGAATGAGGTCATTGCAAGTTTCTTAAAGTACAGAGTTACTTTATTTGGGCAACTGGGAAAAGTAATAAAAAGGCCCATGAAGCATATTTTCTCAAGATTTTCTGTTGCCACCAAGTGTGAAAGGCATGTAGTAAAACCACCTGGTGGTCTAGTTGGCTCTTGCTGATCTGATCTCTGTCTATTAAGTCTAGAACACCTTGACCTGAAGTGCTTTGAAAGGGATGCTTGCTTGGCTACCCCATGGCCTCCTGAGAGAGGCCAGATACTAAATTTTTTTCTGTATATTTCAGTTGCTGTACAGTATACCATGCTGATTTTTTTTCTCATCCACACATACACATATTCCTTTCCTCTTAGTTACTGATCTTGAGTAAGTTTTAGTTTTGAATAAAGAACCAGAACATGTTAAATTCAGCTAACTAAAGTTCAAGGAGAGGAGTTTTCTCCCTGATGTGTGACCTTCTTTTATGTGATATGTTTGTAAATTGAATTACTCATTTCCCTTGCTCAGTAACCTGTTGGCTCATTTCATAGGAGTTTTTCTGACTCCAGCTTCCAACCTGGAAATCTACTTTTCCAAAATTCCCACTTTGGAAAACATGGCACTTCTGCCAAAGTGCAGACACTGCTGCTCACTAAACCTGTGGGTTTAGTACTGTGGGGAAGCACTAGGGGTTTTTTTGTGTGTGTTTATTTTTCTCCATTTTGACATCATCTTCCAGTCCCTTCCAGGTTCATTTAATACATCTTACTTTAACTGGGTCTTAAAAGCCAGTTCTATTTAATCTTTATATATATATATTGTGTGTGTGTGTGTGTTGTGATTGCATTCAACAAAAAGCAGAAATTCCCATTTTATGTGACAGAGTGTGAAAAGAGAAATGTTAGTTTGAAACTGCTAAAAAGAAGAAATGCCAGCAAGTTTTCCGTTTGCCCTGGTGCCCATCAGAGGCTTCAGAGCTGAGTGCTGATGCACTCCCAGTTGGGAGTGTGGGACATGGGATAAGGCTAACCTGAGATTTCCAAACCACTTAAACCAATTGGATCACTGGTCTCTGGCTAAACAGATTAGTTTTCTGGTTCTGTTTGGAAACATGGTGAATTTCTCTTTGAAGTTGAATGTCCTAATACTCCTTTTCTATAATCAGAAAAGATTACAAATACAAACCACCTTTACTTTTAATTTCTGGTTTCTTTGCCTTGTTTTTCAGTATTAATGCCAAATGATTTCAGTCTTAATGCTAAATGATTAGGAAATAAACCAAATTTGTGTAAGTACAGCGTTGTGTTTGAAATAGTGTCATTTTATGCATTAAAAGTTCTTTCCCCCCTTTTGCCTCGTTGCCTCTGAGAAAGAAAGATGGGTCACCAGCAGCTCTACTGGAGTCACCCGAGAAAATTCGGCCAGGGTTCTCGCTCTTGCCAAGTGTGCTCAAACCGACACGGTCTGATCCGGAAATACGGACTCAACATGTGCCGCCAGTGTTTCCGTCAGTACGCCAAGGATATAGGCTTCATTAAGTTGGACTAAAGAACTTCCTTGAATTGAATTGGTCATGAAGACAGCTACCTGATAACAGAAACAATGTTTGTACATAAAATAAAGCTTCAGTTATGAGTGAAAAAAAAAAAAAAGTTCTTTCCCTCCGTAGAATTGGAACACTCATTAAAATTATTAACTTAGGGCCTCCCTGGTGGCTCAGTGGGTTAGGCAGTGCACTATGGAGCAGACTGTAGCCACTGCAGCACGAGTTCAATTCCTGTGCCAGCCAGGGAGGGGACCCACATGGCGTAGATGACCTCTCCTGCCTTGCCCACTGCTCCCCTCAGCAGTGTGTTTCAGTCAGTCTGCCTGTTCTGCTCCCCACTCTGTCTCTGGTGAATCCTCTCACCAACCTGGACTCTGGTCTCTACCCCAGCTCTTGTATGCATAAATAAATAAATCTTTAAAAAAAATTTATTTGCTTAGTACTTGGCATGTAAGGTATATCAGGTAGCTTCATTGTGACCTGGGTAGAAAGATTTGGAAAAGACACCAGCAGTCTTGCATCTGAAAAATGAGTGGTGTGGGTATGTATTTTCTAAATCTCTTTTTCCATTGGCCAATTTCTGGTAGCCACATGAGAGGCAGTTCCCAGGGTGCTTTGCACCCCCCCCCCTTTTTTTTTCTACTACTCCTTCTTTACATGAACTTCATGGTATATTGTAACCTTTAAAATACCTTCCCAAAGCACTCTAGCTCCTTGCTTCACTGTTAACATCCCTTTTTGCTTATGTAGAAACTCCATGGTGCAATTCTTTTTGAACTCATTCTAGAAAGAAACCAATTTATATACAGTGTTATCGGATCCTTTTTACATAGGGCAGGATTTGTTGAGTGATGTGAAAACAGTAAACACTTATATGTGACTGTGGAAAACATTAAAATTTTTGCTTGAGATTTCTCTGATTTTGGATTGTTAAAAATCCTTTCTCTTTGTGACTCTACCTGGCTTTCTCTGAATTTCTTAGTAACTTCTCCCTATTTTTTTCCTTTTAAAAAAGGTAAATCAAGAGACTGGGAAATTATATCTGCTAAAGGACTATCCAAAATGTATAATGAACTCTTAAAATTCAACAATAAGATAGTAGTCTAATTAAAACAATATCACTACATACCAGTTAGAATGACAAAAATCTAAAATACTAAAACCCAAAACATTTGTGAGAATATGGAGTAAAAGGAACTCCCATTCACTGGTGGTAGGAATGCAAAACAGTACAGCCCCTTACGTACCATCCAGCGCTATGTTCCTATCCAGCCCTATGTTCCTTAGTGTTTACCCAAAGGAATTGAAAACAAGCCCACACAAAAACTGCACACAAATGTTTATAGCAACTTTGTTGGTAATTGCCAAAATGTCAGAGCAGCCAAGATGAAATAGATAAATTCTAGCACATCCAGATAATGGAATATTATTTCACAGTAAAAAGAAATGGGCTCTCAAGCATTGAAAAGACATGGAGGAACTTTAATGAATGTGTATTATTAATTGAAAGGCTAACTATGACATTATGGTGGAGAGAAAAGGAAGAAAACAGCACAAAAGACTTTTAAGGCAAGTCACGTAGCCTGTATGATGATGTGAGGGTCAATATGTGTCATACTTGTCCAAACTCATGTGAGGGACAACTAAGTGAATCTTGAGTAAACTGACTGGGCGATTATGATGTGTCAGTTTGGTTCACTATTTGTAATAAACGTACCATTCTAGGGAGCAATGTTGATAATGGGAAGGGGCTGTGTATGTAGGAGCAAAGTATACCAGAATTCCCCACCTATTATAGCTCAATTTTACTGTGAACCTAAAACTGCTCTTAAAAAAATAATGTTTTTTGGGGGGCCTACCCTGATGGCGCAGTGGGTTAAGCAATGCACTATAAAGCAAACTGCAACCTCTGCAGCACAAGTTCGATCCTTGACTCCGACTAGGGAGTGGGCCTACATGGCACAGCAGACCTCTCCTGCCTCACCTGCTGCTCCCCTCAGCAGTGTATTTCGGTTGATCTGCCTGTGCTGTTACCCACTCTGTCTGGTGGGTTCTCTCACCCCCCACCCCCGTACCTCTGGCCTGTATGCATAAGTAAATAATCTTTAAAAAAATAATAATGTTCTTAATGAAGTAGGGAGACTTCTAACATCATGACAGACTGACCTGGCCATATAGGTATTTTGGTTAAAATAGGGGAAAAAATGTAAGTAGCCATTTGGGAAAATGGATGGGGAAGAGAGGGAAAATAATGCAGATAGAAGAATGGAAAGGAGGCCAGAGTGGTAACAGTTGATGCTGACACTGTACCCAGAGTTATGGACAAAATGCAGAGGTAGGAGCAGTGAGGTTTTCTATTCCAGGAAAGGCCAGGAGATGTGACCTTAGATCCTGAAAGGTACAGGATTGGTGGAGAGAGACTTGATGGAGAGAGCCGGAGCCTTGGAAGAAAGGTAGAGAAATCTGGTCAGTCCTCAGCATCCATGAGGAATCCCAAAGCCTGGGTCACATACAGGTGTGTGTAGTCTGAATTTCTATTAGCATCATGGGGGAGGCTCATAAATCGAAAAATTACCTTGAAGATTGGCCCAGACTGGTGAAAACCCTAAACTCTGCAATGAAGTCAATTGAATTTCAGAACAGAAAAATAAAATGAATACTATGGAAGACAGAGAAGAGGATGAAAAGCTCCAACATTTATCTGATAGGATATGAAGATAATTTTCTAGAATTAGAAACATAGGAATCATTTGAAGAAATTAAGACAAGTACATCCCCTCTTAGATGTACTGGAGTGTCAGTGCTGTCACCACTGCTGATCCTCTGATAGGATTTGGGGTAGAACAAAACCTTTATAGTCCCACTGATCCTCTAACCTACATTAAACTATATCAAAGCAGATAATTCATTTTCCCCTGGAAAATAGGGAAACCAGGCCATTGGTTTCCTGATAGGCTGAAAGAAAACTGGTCTCTAACCTGGCCTTCTAACTGGGAGAGGAAAAGGCACTGCCCACCCACTGGGGAGGCTGCTATGTAGAGAGGGACTTTTGATTTTCTGAGGCCCCCAGGATCCCCTCTACACACTCAAGGCTGGGGTCTCATTTCTCTGGTTTCTCTCCCTAGGCTGTTCTACTCAACTACGGGAAGTCTTTCTACATGCCTTTTGGCAGGTGGCTGTGGTATCTTCTCAGAAGAGAAATAGTCAGGAAAGTGTCAGATTTGTGTTTAGTTCCCTTAATATTGCCCAATGTCAAATTTTTAGGTAGCTGCCCTCTCATTCAACAAATATTTATTGAGAATCTGTCATACAAAGGATGTTATTGTCAAGTAATACAGGTATATATGGGAAAAATTTTTGTCATCAAGACAAAGTCTGATAGGTTAGAGAGAAATGAAATAAATTTTAGGAGAAGTGCCAAGTACCATAAACCATAAAATGTTTTAACTCTGGATCATGACACAGTAATGGGCCATGATCAATTTAGAGGGTTTGTTACCACTTTTCAAAAAATTTAAGTAGAAAAATTTAAATAGAATATAAGCTATGCACTGCATATTCTAAGGACATTTTGTAAAATCTTATACTGGATTTGCTGTGTTAAGATATTTTTTAATGTGGGTCACAGTCAAAAATGTTTGAAAGGGTAGATCAAATATGTTCCAGAAGAACCAAGAGGTTTTCTGGTTGTGCTCCCTGGTGAGCACCACACTGTGAAGCATCTGCAGCACAGCAGCGCGAGTTCAATCCCTGGCCAGGGAGGGGACCCACATGGCGCAGCAGACCTCTCCTGCCTCCCCGCTGCTCCCCTCAGCAGTGTGTTTCAGTCACTCTGCCTGTTCTGCTCCCACTCTGTTTCTGGTGAGTCCTCTCACCTCCCGTGACTCTAACCTGCACCCCAGCTCTTGTGTGCCTAAATTAAAAATAAAATCTTTAAAAAAAGAGGTTTTCTGAAGGGAGGTGATTTTGAAGAATAGGAAGTTTGATACTTGGAAAAGGGTTAATAAAAGAAAAAAGGACATTAAGTAGAGAGATCAGCAGCAAGGGAGTGTTACAGAGGGGCACCACAGGACTGTTGAATTTGGTTTTTTTAAATGGGTTTTGTTATTTGCTGCATTAAGACAAACATATAAGGCCTTTAATGGAAGGAACTTTAATATAATTAGGGAATAATATAGAAAAAGAATATAATTATTAAGTATTTAAAGTTACCCATCTCCTTGAGGGTAAAAGTTCAGTTAAATAGGACTAATTTAAAGTAAGGCCTAAAAGCCTGCCACAAGTTTAAAGGACCTTTCAGTGGAAATTTATAGAAAAGGGTTAGAAAGAGTTAGACAAATTTGGGAGGAAAATAGTAAAATTAAAATTAAGATGAAAGTTGCTGTTGTTAACTTCCCCATGGGTCTCTCACCCACATCTGTTCCAACCAGTCTAAAACAGAGAAGCAAGTTTAGTTTCTTCACATGTCCCTTTGCTTTATGTGTTGTGGGTTTTTTGTTTGTTTGTTTTTGCTGCTGCTCTCCATTTTGCTTCCTTTTTACTTCCTTTTGTTTTTTTTTGTTGTTGTTGTTGTTTAGCATTTTTAATTTTTGCTTAATTTTATTGTACTTAGGGTGGGACCGGGATTTTGGAAATTTCCCTTTTTTGGGGGACCACCCTATTACAGGAGGACTTAGGATAGACCTAAAGAATTGTGTATGGGGGTGGATGTGGAGAGTTAAAAGACCTTTTGATTTTTAGCTGTGTTAATAATTAATTGTATTCCCCTAAAGGGCTACTGATAGCTTATCAACTTGGGTGGACTTTGGCTGTGCTACCCTGCCCATCAACTTGCAAACAAGTGCGAATGCTGTGATAGGTCCTGTGGTGGGGTGTCTGGGCCCCGCTCCTCCCCATCTGTTCCCAGGCAGTTCCCAAAGGGTGCCTCAGTTCTGAATGGAGTATGACACCTTGCCAGGAAGAGTAATGCACAAGGGTGATTTTGGGTCCTTTTTAAGCCAACATTAGCACCCCTTTCTAATACATATTTATGGACTTCATACTTTCACTTTTCAGAATTCCATGTGTTCAAAGCATGCTTGTTTTACTTAGTCTCTGGGTGGGTTTCACATTCCCTTCCCAGTACTTCAAACAGTGATAGAGACCACACCATTTCGACAGTCTTTGGAGATGGGAATATGAATACCGAAGGATGATGTAATGTCTGAAATATAAAGGGTTATTACAAAGATGAAGGGGCTCTGAGGGAAACTCTGCAAGAGATACTATTACTCTGAAATCATTTAGAAAATGAGAGGACTATTACCCCACCCCTCACCCAACTGAAGCATGGTAATTGCAGGGTGAGGATAATTGAATTTTAGAAAAACACAGGGCCGCGGACTCTCTTCAAGAGTGATAGGAACAATCTGGCTTGTTCTGTCTTTGCTTTGGTGCCTTTCCCAGAGTCTCTTTCCCTTTCTCCCTAGTCCTTAGGAACAAGACTACAGCGAGCTGTTTTCCCGCCCCAGTATCCAAGAGTCGTCTGCGTTGCTTTCACCATTAGCGCAGCCAGCACCGGGGTTCCTCTCCCCAGGATTTGCAGGGTGGGGCGTGGTCCCCTTACTCATGTAGATTCACACAGACTCCGGCCGTCTCGGTCCCGTCACGCCCTGAAGCAGGGACCTCAGTCCTAGCTGGCTCTGGTTCTGCCAGCAGGCCCTTCCTTTGGTTCCCTAGATCCAGGTGGCCGCTGGCTTCAACCTCGAGGAAATAATCATGACGTCCAGCAGAACAGAACAATGGAAATTTAATTGGCAGTTTATTTTCTCAAGAAATTTGCATTTCCGAGGCCTGATATCCATCTCAATGGAATGATCCCACATCGGAAGAGATTCCTGGGCCACTCCTCTCACCCGAAATTAACATTTCCCCCAGCTTTGGGGGTAGGAAATCTGGTTCCTTTGGAAGCCTGGTCAGCCGGGAAGAGGTGAGGTGCTACTCCAAAAAGTAGATGTAACATGGATTATTTTGGAACTTGAACAGGGAAGTTTTGCACTTTCGGGTGGTAGAAATATGCAGAAGAAACGCCGTACGTGTTTCTTCTAGGATACGTTTCAGAAATGAGTTGGGAAGGGAAGTCTTTTACATCAATCACAACTGTCATATGCACACACATCAGTCTTACTCCTAGGAGTTTGGGGATGGCGTCTAGAGGTGAGAGATTCCCAAGTAAAGGAAGAAAAGTCTTCAAGGCAGATTTCCAGAGGAAGGAGAAGCCTGTGGGGCCTCAGTGAAAGAAGAATGGAATTCGTGGAAGGGTTAGATGATGGAGCGATCACGCTAGGGGCTCAGCCTGCGGCCGGGAGTCGCAGGAGGGCGGTGTGGCCTGGCAACCCGAGGCCAGCCACACGCCGGACCGGGTCTGGCTGACTGCGGGCCGCAGCCAGCGCTCGGAGCGCCTCTGCCCGCAGGGCCCCACGTGGCAGGCCCCGGGTGAATGGGTGGGGCGGGAGGGGGCGGGGCCGAGGAGTGGGCCGGGCCCCGCCGCTGACGCGCACGGTATATAGTGGGGCATGCGCGCCGGGGGGACGGACGCTGGGAGGGGGGCGAGGGCGCACGGGGTTCCTGCGCGGGCGCACCGACCGAGCTGCCGCTGCGGGCCGCGGGAGGGCCTGGCTGCTGATCGCGCGTGGGGCCCGGGTAGCGTCTGTGGGAGCTGCAGGTGAGAGGCGGCAGGCGCGGGCGCCCTGTTGCCCAGGGATGGGGCCACACGGGGAGAAGCAGTGCCCCCCCTCCGGGCTTGGGGCCACCGGGTGGGGGTAGGGGCACCGCTGCGCCAAGGAGCCGGAGCCCGGCTGCGGTTTCCGGGCTAGACCAGGGAGCCTCTCCTAGGGACCGACCGCCGGCCGGGCCGCTGGATGCAGGCGGCACCTGGCCGCAGTGCCCTGATGGAGGGTACATGGTGGCGAGGAAAGGGAGGTCGCAGCAGCGGTCCCTTCGTCTGGAGAACGCGGGATGTGGGATTTTGCACTTTCGGATGGTGGAAATATGCAGAGGAGGAGGGTGTTCAGAACGTGGATAGCCGCACTGCAAGGCCAGGGGAGCTTCCTGGACACGAAGAAGCACGCAGTACACAGGCAGCTCTTGGGGCGGCTCCGGTGCGGTGCTGGTGTCCGGACTTTGCTTTCCAGGAACACTGTCCCCCACCCGGTCCCTCCACCCTGTCCCTCCAGACCACCTCCCAGCGGAGGATGTACCCCCAAATAATCTGGATGACTGGTCGCAGGAACTAGCGGATGGCAAAGGAGGGACTAAGCTAAGCTCCGACCTGATTTACCCCGTGAGCGTGGCTTTTGGCTATTTTGGTCGGTATGACCAAGTTAGGTGGTCTGGTTCAGACTGCCCTCTCTTGGTGGGTCAGGGCAATGGGACGGAACAGCCACCCAGCAGTTTGCCCATGTGATCCCGAGGTCCAGTGAAGTCAAGATCATGTCTCAGCTCCGGGCT
This sequence comes from Galemys pyrenaicus, assembly GCA_019455555.1. Taxonomy (NCBI): domain Eukaryota; kingdom Metazoa; phylum Chordata; class Mammalia; order Eulipotyphla; family Talpidae; genus Galemys; species Galemys pyrenaicus. The sequence continues at coordinate 3,126,665 of JAGFMF010011638.1, read as the reverse complement.
GTTCCAGTTTTGAGAAGCTAGTGTGTGCCGGGTCCTGGGTGTCCAGGGGGCCTGTGTGAATGATTTAGTGGAGGGCGAGTGCTCTCTGGGGCTTCTGGAACTGAGGAGGTAGGAGCAGCTTTGACCTGACTCTTCTGGTGGAACCACCTGCGATTGGGCTTGTTTTCAGTCACTTTTTCTAGGGGCCCCCACCACTTGGGTGAGCTGCTGGCAAGGGCGAGATGTTAGCGTGGAGGACTGGGGGAACTGGCCTGGCAGTTAGCTTTTGTCCCTGTTCTGCTCCTAATTTGCTATATGACCTTGGAAAGGGGTCACTGCTGAGGTTAGGCTCCATCTCCTATCCATAGATAGGGTCTATGATTTAACCTGTGTCTCTTAAGGGCCTTGAAAATTGATACAGATGTGATAACAGACAGAGGTCCAGAATCATAGTTTTAGCCGCTGGACTTAAGAGACCACATATTCCATTTCTTATTGGAGAGGCGGGGTGGGGTGGTGGTGGGGGCTTCAGTCCATGTCCAGCACTCATGGGATCTAAATGCTGTGAATAGACTGTAAATGTCTGGGAATATGCCTTCTCCCGGGTCTGCCAAAGTGATCCAGTGTGCTTGCATTTGAAGCCTGAAGAAAGTAATGCTTAGGCATTTTTGCAGAACCACCAAGGGTGGAATGTTGAAATGGGGGAACTCTAGGATCTTTTGAGTCTAACACCTTTGTTTTACAACTAAAGGAACTGGATCTAGAAAGGTTCATTTGTGTTCTCAGGTGGCCTGCTGGTGGCCATGAGACCTGATGGAGGAAACCAGTAAAAGGTTCTGTTTTTATTCCTAACTGGAAGTACGTTGAACTTGTGCTGACAATTTGTCTTTTCCTTGGAAACACAAAGCGGGTGGAACTGGTTGTCTTCCGGTTTATTTGGGGAAGGGGGGCTTGTTTGCATGGATAATTTTTTCTGTAGGAGTCTTGCTACTTTCTTTTTCCAGACCCCTTGGAAGCAAGGAGTTTGGGGGTGATGAGGAAGGGCCATACTGCTGGGGCCCCAGCCCGGCCCACTGATGTCCGACGGGGTTGGCAGTTCTCCGGCAGATAAGGGGTCCAGAGTCTGCTGCCAGCAGGGACGGCCCAGGCATCTCTGAGCCCCTGCTGCCTCATCTCCCTCTTACTGTGGCCATCGGCTCTCAGAGGGGACCCCCACAAGGATGGAAGGAGAGGCAGGACAGCCCCGGACTCAACATGCATAGAGAGATGATCGTGCACAATTTGGGGGACCAGACTCCCTGCCTTGCAAAGTCGAGGTCTGACCGAGTTCTCAGGCTTCCTAATCTGCCTCCAGCGTTAGGCCCAAGCTCCTACTGGAGTTGGGAGTTAAGGTGACAGACCTACCTTTATTACTCTTCTGACTCTTAGTCAGCGTGCCCAGGAGTTAGTAGAAAGAATCAGCTGAGGGCCTCTCTGGTGGCGCAGTGGGTTAAGCAACACACTATGAAGCAAATCACAACCACTGCAGCACGAGTTCGATCCCTGCTGCTGGCCAAAGAGGGGACCCACATGGCGCAGCAGACCTCTCCTGCCTCGAAATAAGTCTTAAAAAAAAAAAAGAATCAGCTAAAAGTTGGGAATGAAAAATCATTGTTTTAAAGAATTCATTTTACCTTAAAATTATGTATGTTTATTTGTCAAAAGTATGATTTAGGTTCAGGACATTTTCTTGGTAATCTGGGTTCCTTAATTAGACGTGAAGTCGTGTATAAAAATCATACACAATCACCTGTAATTTCTTGTTTCCTTGATTTAATTTTTTTTCCCACTAGGCCATATGTATAGTTCAAAAATAAAAGGGATGTAAAATTTTAAAAATATATACAAAAGCCAGGTGTACATGAAACATTTTGTCCCATCCCAACACTCCCCTCCTTTATTTTTTACAATGATTCGTTATTTTTTAAACTTATTATTTAGCACCTTGCTTTTTTTCACATTGTTAGTATGTTAGATCTTTCCATATCAACCCATAGAGCACTGTTATCTTTTATGATAAGCTACATAGTATTCCATAATGTGGAAGCACAGTAGTTTTTAAACCATCATCCCTCTCTTCTCTAACTTGGGTTGTTTTCGGTATTTTTCATTATGTACAATATACCTCAGTGAATAACTATACAAGTTGTATTTCCCACACTTATAAGAAATTCTCAGAAGTGGGATTGCTGGGTAAAGGGATAGCTACATCGGATAATTAGTTTTCATTAAAAATTTTAAAAGCAAGAATTCAAAAGATTTTCTCAGCCATATGTGGGCAGAATCCTATTTTGTTAATGCACGCACCTAATTTAATACCTTTCATAATTTGTAACATGTCTGTGTGAATGAGCAATTCCCAAACTTTTTGATCCTAGGATTCCTTCATGTTATCTTTTGTTTATGTGGCTGTTTCTGTTAATAATTACCATGTTAAACATTAATACTGAGCATTAATAAAAGTTATCAATTCATTTAAAAATAACAAAAGTAAGGTCTATATATTTTTTTTAAAGATTTATTTATGCATATAAGCACTGGGGTACAGGCCAGAGGTGTGGGGGGGTGAGAGGATTCACCAGAGACAGAGTGGGGAGCAGAACAGGCAAATCAACTGGAATATACTGCTGAGGGGAGCAGCAGGCAAAACAGGAGAGGTCTGCTGCACCTTGTGAGTCCCCTCCCGGGCAGGCGGCAGGGATCGAACTTGTGCTGCACAGGCTTCCATTTGCTTCATAGTGTGTTGCTTAGCCCATTGAGCCACCAGGGAGGCCCATTCAATATATATTTATGTAAAAAGCATGTTTTTATGAAAAGTAACTCTCCAAAGAGCAGAAAAAGGAATGGTATTGTTCATTTTTTAAAGTCTTTGGCATTTCAGAATATTGATTTATGAGATGAGACATAAATTTGCTAGTAAATATTCAGTTGAAGTCCTAAGAACAAATTGAATTAATCTCTGAAAATACCTAAGTATGCCCCAAACTTAAACGTAAGCCATCTCTAGAAATCTTAAGACTACAGATTTGTGTTCATCACAATTCATGTAGCCTCTGAAAAATGAAAATAAAGAAACTTTTATTTTAACATCTTAATATTCTAATAAAAATGACTTTTTATATTTTTTACATCTGAAAGTTCTTTGACCTTTGACTTTTGACCTTTGACTGAAAGGTCTTTGACCACAATTTCAGAGTTGCTATTCTCGATCACTTAGTTTAAGTTACCTAAACCTCAAACCTTTTTCTTTTCACATTTATAGTTCGGTGACTGATTAAATTACAATCATAAAACAAGTAGACGTGGTATAAAGAGGTTTGAGGATAGGCACAACAGACTCAAAACCGAACTCCACTGGTGAGAGCAGGGGACCAGCCAGCCCAGCAGGCAGGGGAAGGCCATACAATTAGGCGCAGAGATACCTGGAAGGCTTCCTGCAAGTGGAAATTTGAAAGCTAGGGAGAAGGAGAGAGGGAGTAGCCTCCTGGCAGGGAGGGTTGTGTGAATAGTGGCAAAAGATATGGAACCCTGGGCCTGCCTGGTGGCGCAGTGGGTTAAGCAACGCACTATGAAGCAAACCGCAGCCACTGCAGCACGATTTGCTCCTGCCGCGGGCCAGGGAGGGGACCCACATGGCACAGCAGACCTCTCCTGCTTTGTCCGCTGCTCCCCTCAGCAGTGTACTTCCGTTGATCTGCCCCCGTTGATCTGCCCCCGCTCTCTGTGGTGAATCATCTCATCCCCCACACACCTCTGGCCTGTACCCCAGTGCTTGTATGCATAAATAAATAAAATCTTAAAAAAAAAAAAAAAGATATGGAACCCTGAGGCAGAGGCAGATACTGTGGGCCAGAGTGGCTGACAGAGTTCCCTCTGTGTGACCTGGCCAGAAATTTAGGCGGGGACCAAAGGTTGGCAGCTCCGATCCAGCAGTCCTTTGTCCTGGGGTCCAGTTTGCACTTGTTGAAAACAACATGACCCCAAGTCCTCATCAGCTGATTTCCTCTTTTGCCTGCCTCCTCTTAGCTTGCAGAGGCTGCTGCCACCCTTCTCCCACCATCTTAGCCCAGTAAGCAGCTCTCTGCCTTAAAGCCTCTTCAGAAACTATGCAATTAATTCTACTTCTCTGTATTCCTGGGCAACAGTTTGGTGTTCTTGTGGGCTTGATTAGCAAAAGTCATGCATGCTTATTGGAAAGAGAAGAATAAAGAGTATGGAAGGGAAAATGCCTGTCATCCTGCCACTTGTGGCAACCTCTATTGACAGTGCATTTTTCCTTGTAATTATTATTTTTTTAAAGATTTATGTATGTATGCATACAAAACTGGGGTATAGGCCATAGGTGTGGGGGGGTGGTGAGAGGATTTACCAGAGGCAGAGCCGGGAACAGAACAGGAAGATCAACAGAAATACACTGAGAGGGCTGCAGTGGGCAAGGCAGGAGAGGTCTGCCACACCACGTGGGTCACTTCCTCAGCCAGCAGCAGGGATCGAACTCGTGCTGCAGTGACTGCAGTCTGCTTTCATAGTGCGTTGCTTAACCCACTGCGTCACCAGGAAGGCCCATTTCCTTGTAATTATTTTTTTATGACACAGTCAGATATCTGTATTCCTACCTCCCTTCACCTTGGAAACAGATTTTCTCCCTAAGCATTTGATCTGCCTTATGACTAGAAATAATTTGCTCAATTATTTCCTTTTATTTTAAACATTAAAAACCCTCATTTTGGGGCCTCCCTGATGGTGCAGGGTTTTTTGTTGTTTTTTTTTTTAAAGATTTATTTATTTATGCATACAAGAGCTGGGGTACAAGCCAGAGTCGTGGGAGGTGAGAGGATTCACCGACAGAGTGGGGAACAGAACAGGCATACTGAAACACACTGCTGAGGGGAGCAGCAGGCGAGGCAGGAGAGGTCTGCTTGATGTTGCAGGGGTTAAAGACACAGCACTCAAGCTATCACCAGCCACCGTGGCCTGAGTTCCATCCCCAGCCAAGAAGCTGACCTACGTGGCACAGCATACCTCTCCTGTCTCACCCGCTGTTCCCGTCAGCAGTATATTTCAGTAGATCTGCCTGTTCTGCTCCCCATTCTGTTTCCGATGAATCTTCTCACTTCCCACACCTCTGGCCTACACCTCAGTTCTTGAATGCATAAGTAAATAAATCTTTTTATTAAAAAAAAAACTAATTTTAGACTTTAGAAAAAATAGAGCAGAAATCCTTTATATCCCTCACCCTATAGTAGTACAGCTACCAAGAACAAGCAATCAACTTTGTCACAATGTTATCAACTAAACTACAAGCCATATTTAAGTTTCATTGGTATATTTGCTAATTTCCTGTTTCAGGTTGACATCTGGATGCCAACACATGTTTTGTTATTCTCCTTAGTCTCCTCCAATTTGTCACAGCTGCTCTATCTTTCTCTCTTAGGAGATCATATGCAATTTTGGCAAGAGTACCCTGAAAAATGATATTGCATTTTTTTAAAGATTTATTTATTTATGCATACAAGCACTGGGGTACAGGCCAGAGGTGTGGAGGGGGGCTGAGAGGATCCACCACAGATAGGGCAGGGAGCAGAACAGGCAGATCAACTGAAGTACACTGCTGAGGGGAGCAGCGGGCACAGCAGGAGAGGTCTGCTGCACCACATGGGTCCCCTCCCTGGCCAGCAGCAGGGATCGAACTTGTGCTGCAGTGGCTGCAGTTTGCCTCATAGTGCTTTGCTTAACCCACTGCACCACCAGGGAGGCCTGGTGATATTGCATTCTTTTCACAGAAGGCATTGTGTGTGTCCTCTAGTGATGCTTTCCTGGGTCACTTGGTTAAACTGGTGTCTAAATCCACTGCACTTCCAGGCCCTGGAAAGTTTGCTCTTTCCATGGCAACTCTTGCCAGAAGCCCATCCCATCTAAGGGCCAGTCTTGGGAGCTCTGTCCGTGTAGGATGATACCCAATCTTATGTCGACTGGCTTGGTTAATAAACACCAGAAAAATCCCTCTTGCCAATAATAATGTAACATAATCACAGGAGTGACACCTCATCTTTGCAAGTCTTGCCCACCACGAAAGGGCCAGGGTCACGGGAGGGCATCTGAGGGTTCTGCCAACCGCAGCTGGGCCCAGCCAGGGGTCAGGCCTCGATGGCAGCCCCACAGTGCTAGTTTCCTTTGGCCACCCATCAAGTTGGCACAACAGGAATTTGCTCTCTCGCTGCTAAGGTGGCCAGAAGTTTGAAATCTAAGGTGGGACAGGGCCACATGCCCTTGGAAGGCTGCAGCGAGGATCCTTCCTCGCCTCTTCCGGCTATGGGGGCTCCGGTGCGCCTGGGCTTGTGGCGCACAAGCAGGCCTCCGCCTGCACCTTACGTGTCTGTGTGTCCCTGGTTTACACATCACCCCTTCATCTTGTCAAGATAACCGGTCGTTGGAGTTAGTGCCTGGCCTAACTCCAGGATGATTTCATCTCAAGGTCCTTGACTAGTTGTATTTGCAAAGGCCCTATTTCCAAATAAGGTCCCATTCTCAGTTTCTTTTGGGTGGACGTGACTCTGGGGGGATACTGTTCAACACGTTACCCTCAGGATGGAGGAGAACAGCCTTTGTAAACTCAGGTTCACAGAGCAAAAGACAAGGGAGATTCCTTTTTTTTTTTTTTTTTTAAGGGAGATTCCTTTTTAGACCTGAAACAGGCCTGGCTGCTTTTGAGACACGGGCCCAGTCTCACTGCCTGCTTCAGGAGCCAAGGGGATGTAAAACTGGCCTAATTCTTGGGTCCCAGACCTTTCACAGCACCGACAGTGCACTTCTAGACAAGGAGCTTGCACTGACTAGTTTCCCTGTAGATGGATGGGGCAGAGATGTGGGAACTGACTTCAGCGTTCAAACAATCAGAATGATGTAACTAGTCCTTGTCCAGTTCAGTAGTGCTGAAATGTCAGCCCAGTGCCCTAGGCCAGAGGAATGAAGGTTGATCTCAAAATTGGAAACTGAGGCCTGAGTCTCATGCAGAAAACTCTGATTTGAGAGAACTGAGGCGAGGCCCTGCTCTCGGGCCACTGTAGGGCACCCGCCACCCAGTCACCCATAGTCCAGTGTGCATTCTTCCCTCTTTGTTTTTACCCCTTCCCCAACCCCTCCCTCTCTCTGGATGCTACAGTTCTATAGTCAGTTTTCAAGGGTTAGTTTTTAATCTTGTCTTTATCTGACCCTTAGTTTGGTTTCTCTATTTTTCACAGATTAGTGACACCATCCAGTATTTATCTTTCTCCTTCTGACTTATTTCACTTCGTATTACCCCTTCCTGTTCTGTCCATGATATTGCAAATGGCATGAGTTTATCTTTTTTGATTGTTGGGTAATATTCCATTGTGTGTGTATACCACATTTTATTGATTCACTCATCTGTTGTGGGACATTTAGATTGGCTATTGTAAATAACTCTGAAGTAAATATGAGAGTGCAAGTTTTTTTAATTAGTATTTTTAAATTTGGCGGGTAGATGCGTAGGAGTTTTATGGCATCAATGGATTCTATGACATCCATTTTTAATCTGTTGAAATACCTCCATACAGCTTTCCATACAGGCTGGACCAGTCTGCATCCTGCCGGCAGTGTAGGAGGGCCCCTTTCGCCACACCCTTGTCAACATGTGATTTTTCTGGCCTGTTTGACGTGGGCTGTTCTCACAGGTGTGATGTGGTGTTTTACGGTGGTCTTGATTTGCATTTCTGTGATGATGAACCTTTTTTCATATACTTGTTAGTCATCTGTCTTTGGAGAAGTCTCTATTTAGCTCCTCTGGCTATTTTTTGATTGGGTTGTTTTTGTATGATCTCTTTGTACATCTTGGACATCAGTCCCTTGTCAGATGTATGGTGTGCGAGTTTTTTCTCCCATTCAGTAGGGTGTCTTTTCATTTTAGTTATGCTTTTGCTGTGTAGAAGCGTTTTAGTTTGCTATCGTCCCAGTTGTTTATGTTCTTTTGTTTTCCTTGCTGTTAGGATGAATCCCCAAAGACTTCAGTGCAGCCTGTGTTGTGAAGTGTTTGTCTGTGTTTTCTTCTATGCACTTCATGGTTTCAGGTCTTTTTTTCTTTTTAAAGATTTATTTGCTTCTGCATACAAGAACTGGGGTGTAGGCCAGAGGTATGGGAGTGAGAGGATTCACCAGAGAGAGTGGGGAACAGAACAAGCAGATCTACTGAAATACATTGCTGAGGGGAGCAGCCAGTGAGACAGGAGAGGTCTATCTATTTAGGTATGGGTTTATTTCTGGGATTTCAATTCTATACATTGATCTGTATGTCTGTTTTTGCTCCAGAACCAGGCTGTTTTTATAATTATGGCTTTATAATATAGTGTGAGTCTGGAAATGATGCCTACATTCTTTGTCATGATTGCTTTGGTTCTTTGTAGTCTTTCGAGATCCATGTGAATTTCAATGGAGTTTGCTCCAGTTCTTTGAAAAATGCCATTGATATTTTTTTAGGATTGCATTAAATCTATATATTGCTTTGGGTAGGATGGCCACTTTGGCAATTTTTTTTTAAGATTTATTTATTTATGCATACAAGAGCTGGGGTACAGGCCAGAGTCACAGGAGGTGAGAGGATTCACCAGAGACAGAGGGGGGAGCAGAACAGGCAGATTGACTGAAAGGCACTGCTGAGGGGAGCAGCGGATGAGGCAGGGGAAGTCTGCTGCGCCATGTGGGTCCCCTCCTTGGCCGGGGATCAAACTTGCACTGTGACTCTCAATCCACTGTGCCACCAGGGAGACCCCACTTTGGCAATGTTAATTCTTCTAATCCATGAGCAGGAAATACTTTTCCATTTCTCTCTGTCTCCTAATTCTTTTATCAGTGTATTTATCTTTTACCTCCTTTGTTAGGTTTACTCCTAGGTATGTTGTGTGTATATGATTTTTAAATGGAATCACTTTAATTCTTTCATCTTTCTTCTATCTAATTTTTTGTATATAAGGAAGGCAATTGATTTTTATGTATTGCTTTAAACCCTGCCACTTTGCTAAATTGATTGTTTTGATTCGTTTTTCTGTGGATTCTGGGGTTCTCTGTATTTTGTCATTTGCAAATTATGTCATTTGCAAATACTGGTAGTTTTACTTCTTCTTTCCCAACTTGGGTTTCCTTGATGTCTTTCTCTTATCTAATTTCTCTAGCTAGGACTTCCAGTACTGTGTTGAAGAGTAGTGGTGAGAGCGGACACCCTTGTAACTTTCTTAAAGGAATTCATTGTAGGAAATACAGATGAATTAAAAAAAAAAATAGCAGAAGCTACCACTAAACTCACAATCAAGAGATACTGTCTGTCATATGTTTGGCCCAGGACAGATAAATAGAACCGAACATAAACATCCAATACAGACCTCAGAGTGTACAGAATTTAGCAAATGGTAATAGTATTATTTCTCACTAGTTGTGTGATTTTGAGTGAGTCTTAACTTCAAGTATCTTCATCTAAGAGTGAAGATGATATGTATTTTCTCAGTTTTAAAATGCTTTTCTGTTTTAATATTTCAGAAATTCGGTGCATCTCTTTGATGTGAACATTTGAAATGCAGGGGCTTCCTCCTGAAAAAACTGTTGTTGGTAATACTTGTAGCTAGGGAAATACTATGGAATCTCTATCTTAGTATAAGGTTATTACGATGATTACAGAAGATAGTGCAACCGAGTTGCTTAAAACAGAGCCTGGCAGGCAACAGTGAGTCTGAGCAGTTCTTACTTACTGTGATTATTATAAAGTTAAGGAGGGGCCTCCCTGGCGGCACAGTGGGTGAAGCAATGCACTATGAAGCGAACCACAGCCACTGCAGCACAAGGTCGATCCCCAGCCAAGGAGGAGACCCACATGGCGGAGGAGACCCACATGGCGCGGCAGACCTCTCCTGCCTCACCCATTGCTCCCCTCAGCAGTGTACTTCAGTCCGTCTGCCTGTTCTATTCCCCACTCCGTCTCTGGTGAATCCTCTCACCTCCCAGCCTCTGGCCTGTACCCCAGTTCTTGTATGCATAAAAAATTGTTTAAAAAAAATAAATAAATTTAAGAATGAAAGTGAATGAGGGACAGGGGTGTTTAGAGCAAATAACAGAGCTGAGCGATGCTGGTTTGGGCTGATAACAAACACACTTTCCTGCTCAGGGATGCTGGGGAGGCACAACTCTCCTATACTTCTCTACTCTGCCATCCTTGGCACGTAAAGCTGTTCTCATGTTTGTCACTTGCCAGCCTGTGCCTTCCTGCCAGGAAGCGGGAGGGGAAGGAGGTGGCACCCCCAGCGTGCACTTACATTTACTGGCGAGGACAAGCTACCTGTGGCCTCTCAGTGCAAAGGGTATGTTTGACTTTACCTCTGTTTGTAACCTTTTATAGACTGCACGGTTGGGGTTTACAAGGAAAATAGAGTCTTCATGAAGCAATAGTGAGATAATTTACAATTTAGGAAAAATTAACTGTTTCACACCGTCCCAATTTAAATCTTATATCAATTAGAGATACAGTTTTTGAATGTAGGAAAATATGGCTCTACTTGCACAATTGCAGGGTGGGGAGGGGTTTGCCAAGCATACTACTTAAAACAGAAACCTTAAAAGAAAATTGTGATGTGTATGTCTTTACTTCTATTTTAAGGTTTCTGTCAGTGGTACCAAGTAACAAGAAAAGGCAGATGACTAATATTTGTAACGTGACCAAAGTTAATATTTATACTATATGATAAGCTCTTACATAGACCAGATAGAAAAAAGATGAATGTATCTTGGCAAAAATGGACAAGAGAGTAACAAGCAATTTACAAAAGAAATAGAAATTTTAGTAAGTCTAAAAAATGTGTTTAACCATATTGGTAATCAAAGAAATGCAAACTAAAAGAATTATAAAAGTAACTTTTTTTTTTAAAGATTTATTTATTTATGCATACAAGCACTGGGGTACAGGCCAGAGGTGTAGGGGGATGAGAGGATTCACCACAGACAGAGTGGGGAGCAGAACAGGCAGATCAACGGAAGTACACTGTTGAGGGGAGCAGCAGACAGAGCAGGAGAGGTCTGCCACGCCATGTGGGTCCCCTCCCTGTCCGGCAGCAGGGATCAAACTCATGCTGCAGTGGCTGCGGTTTGCTTCATAGTGTGTTGCTTAACCCACTGCGCCACCAGGGAGGCCCCTATAAGAGTAACTTTTAAGCTATCAGGTAAAATCAAATTTTAATATTCAACATAGGTGAGAATTTATGAAACAGCTATCCCAAAACACAAGAGAACTGAAGTAGTTCAGTCTTGGGGAGGATGGTTCCACCTGCGGCCCAGTCAGCTCTTAAACAGCCTGTGCTTTGAGGTGTCCTTTACTTTTTGTTCCCTTCACAGAAAAGTTAACATGTTGTTTTGGTGGCCCCTCACCTGCCTCTCACCTGTTCATCTTCTTCTAGAAAGGTTCCTCATCCCTTGGGGCCTTTCCTTGTGTCCTCTCAAGGTACCTGGGCCAAGGGGCAGCCAGTTCCCCGAAAGGCCTTACACACACCCCACCCCCATTATTAGGCTGTCCTCCAAAGGGAGAAAGAGGACAGACCTGAAACTGCTGGTTTTTGTGTGTGGGGAGGGGGAGGGAGGTTGTCATAAGGATTCTCACTTTTTTTACTGGAAATCTGAAAGGTAGGTTTGTGTGGGGCAAGGTTGGGGGGGGAGGAGCTGTTTGTGTCCTGCTGGTCAAGAGAGCTTTGTAAATCTCCACTGCCAGTGCTCTGCCCTTTCCTGGAAACCAGAGGGCTCCAGCCCCCCTTCCCCCCTTGTTTGGCGGAGCACAGAGTATGTGAGGCTGGGGCAAGGTGGAGCCACCAGGCCTGCAGGGAGACGGGGCCCCGTGTTTGCTGCCGGGAGCTGAGCCCTGGACTCCCTTCCTGCCCTGCTCTCGGATGCTCGTCCTGTGTCCTGAGCTTCCCAGGCGCGGGTTGACGTGGACGGCACATGTGTATTTCAGTGCTGACCTTTTCCAGTTCTTGAAGATTTTCCGTTTGAGAGGTGGGGCGAGTTCTCAGGGTACCCAGTCCCTGGATTGTTTCCAGGGGCAGCAAGCCACGGCTGTTCTCATCTCTTTAACCGAAAAGTACAGTCACCCACACTCCCAGACTCAGGCCGCCAGGCAGCGTAGCCTCTGGGGCAGACGAAGAGCTTCGACCCCAGTTCCTGCGCCTCCGTCCTCAGCTACCCTGACACCAGCAGACGCGGGGGAGGCGCCTACCCCAGCAGCGGCCTTGAAGGGGTAGACGTGGTGCGAGCACAGCCCTGCTGGCTGGAGTGTGCGGCGACCTTGGCTGCGCTCGTTCCACTCCCTGTCCTTGGCAGCAGCTCCCGAGCCCCTTCCCCCTTGCCTCAGGATGTGTGTGGCTGGCTCATTGCGAGACGTTGTGTACCGTGGGGCCAAGAATCAGCGTTTCCGTGAGCTGCCGAGAAGTTCTGGAAACAGCCTGTGCTTGTGGGGTTTCCTTTCCCTTTTTTCCCTTCACAGGGAAAAGTTACCACGCTATTTTCGGTGGAATCCTCAGATGGTGGTTGCCATCCTGGGCATGGCTATTGCCTCTTTCCCACCACCTTCCTTTGCCTCCCCACCCCCACCTCAACGTGTTTCTTTACTTGGTCTGCATACCAACTCTCTGGGGTCTTTAGCTGAGTTAGGTGGCCCTTCTCCTTTTCCCAAGTCCTCTTGCTCATAGTTCAACTAGGTGTGGAGACCAGTGAATGATAAAATTCTAAACTGTGTGGCACAGTGAAAACAGGCAGGGGGAAGTGACTCATCGGCAGATGCATTGGGGTCTGGCCCCTTTAGACTCTGTATAGTAAGTAGGCCCAAGTCTCTGTCACTGTGTAGTTTAAACCTGGTAGAATGAGACATAACAGCTTTTTTTTTTAAAGACTTATTTATTTATGCACACAAGAGCTGGACTACAGGCCAGAGTCGCAGGAGGTGAGAGGATTCACCAGAGACAGAGTGAGGAGCAGCACAGGCAGATGAACTGAAATACGCTGCTGAGGGGAGCAGTGGGCAAGGCAGGAGAGGTCTGCTGTGCCCTGTGGGTCCCATTCCTGGCCAGGGATCAAACTCATGCTGCAGTGCAGCAGACACTTCACAGTGTGGCGCTCAACCCGCTGCACCACCAGGCAGGCCCTGATAGCTTTTTTTTTTTAAAAAAAAAATTTTTTTAATATATACAAGAGCTGGGGTACAGGCCAGAGTTGCAGGAGGTGAGAAGATTTATCAGAGACAGAGTGGGGAGCAGAACAGGCAGATCAATCAAAATATACTGCTGAGGGGGGCAGCGGGTGAGGCAGGAGAGGTCTACTGTGCCATGTGGGCCCCTGGCCAGGGATCGAACTCACACTGCTGTGCTGTGGATGCTTCACAATGCAGTGCTCACCCTCTGTTCCACCAGGGAAGCCCGAGACATGACAGCTTTGCACACAAAAGAAAAAGCCTTTTGATAGTGATACGTGCTAAGAAGAAAATAAAACAGGATATAGGGATCTGAGCGACTGGGAATAAATTTTTATAAAACCAAATGGTGCTCCAAATGATGAGGTGACATTTGTACTAAGACCTGTGAACATTCTAGGTAGAGAGCAGCAAGTGCAAAGGCCCTGCGGTCAGAATGCGCTTGATGTGTTCAAGGGACAGAAAGAAAGCCAGGGTGGCTGACTCCTAGTGAGGGGGGCAGGGCTGAGAAGTAACATCAGTGGGGTCACAGATGACAATTGATGACAAGCCAGAGATGAGCTTAGATTTTATTCTACTTGTCCTGGGAAGCCAGTAGAGGCTTTCAGGCCATGAAAGTATTGTGAGCAGATGTACTTGAATGGATGAATCTTTCAATGATCTGTACACTTAAAACGTCAGGCATTTTACAGGTGATTAAGTTATATTTAAAAAAGAGAAAAAACTGTCCAGTAGATGTGTCCAGTAGAAATTAGAAGCCTGGTTAAGAGATTTGATTTTACTTCACTATTTTACTTCAGTTAACATTCCAGTATTTCCTCCACTCAAATTTCCCTGCATGCTATCGGCCTTACAAGGAAGACTGAAAGAAATGGGGTCCTGTCTTCAGGGACTTCGCAGAGAAGCGTCTTCAGACTCACAGGGCTCAGGTCTTCCTGGAAGAGAGGTGGTGAAGGAGGAGTAGCATTCAGGTGACTCAGCCCCTGCACTAGGCACTGGGCGTGCTTGCCTGTCGTGTGCTATTCTGCAAGGACTGCTTGGCTCTGCACCCCCTCTCCAGCTGCCTGGATTTCAAGTTGCCTCCAAAGTTTTAGTTGTGAAAAGTGCTGTCATAAGAATTCCTGTAGCCATCTCTTTTTTTCTATCTTTTTGGGGCTGAACGTCACCGCGATCAGAGCATATCTGAGCTGCGAGCTAAAATGGAGCCCTTTCGGGTGGCAGTCCTGGCCGCCGGGGTTGGCGCGGCGCAGCAAGCGTGAGCCTCTAAGTCTGTTGAGAATGTTGATCCCTTTGAACTGGCCTGTTGGGGGTGCGGGAGGGCGAAGACACGCATGCGCGGAGGCGTCATTAGGGACGTTGTTTCCTTTGCACCTTGTTGGGAGCCTGCCACTGGACCCACAGCCTTGAGCGGTTCTAGCCCGGGCACGATCAGCTTTACCCGCGTGGGGCTTTGGGAGGCCCTGATCTGTGTCTGCCTGTGAGAGGAGCAGGGCTGGCTTGCCTTTCTTTTGGAATCCCTCTGTGTGTATCTACCTGTGCCCTTGCCAGCCTCTGCCGAATGCCAGCCAGGCAGAGATGGGGGACTCAGGAGGGCCCGGGGTCAGGGTTCTCATGCTCTCCTTTGCGCCTTTGAGAAAGCACATCCCTAAATGATGCATCTTCGATGAGTCTATCCCAGTAGTCGCAGATCTCGAGAGGGCGGTAGTGTGTCTGTTTACATGTGCTTTTGTACTGACTCACACCTCAAGTGTTGAGATAGTGCACTCCCACCCACCCCTGACCTCTCAGGACTGTTAGGAAACTCCAACAGTGGCCACTGAAAGCTTTAGAACTGTTATGCTCAGGTCAAGGTACCACTGAGACAACGCATGGTCAAACCCGAGGATGCAGGGCCTCCCTGGTGGTGCAGCGGGTTGAGCACCACACTGAGAAGCATCTGCTGCACAGCAGCGCCAGTTCGATCCCCAGCCAGGGAGGGGACCCACATGGCGCAGCAGACCTCTCCTGCCTCGCCCGCTGCTCCCCTCAGCAGTGTGTTTCAGTCACTCTGCCTGTTCTACTCCCACTCTGTTTCTGGTGAGTCCTCTCACCTCCCGTGACTCTAACCTGCACCCCAGCTCTTGTATGCATATACTTTTTTAAAACAAAAAACAACCCGAGGATGGCACTCCAGAGGGTGTGGAGGGCCAGCGGCAGTGCTTTTTCACCCAGGCCCTTCACTGCTGGTGGAGCTTGGAGCCTGTGCAGGCTGCTCTCAGCTTTCTGACACGTCATCACTCAGACTTCCTAGTTCTGTGGGACCATACAGCCAGGAAGGGGCTGGAACGAGGCCTTCAATGGACCCCAGTCTCCAGGCAAGAGAGAAATGGCAGGTGAGGGCCCAAGGTGACAGGAGCCTCTTGAAAAGCCCCTTGACCACCAGGCAGAGGCTGCAGGGGAGAAGGCGGTGAGCTGATGGCACAGGCTAGGGGAGTGGGACCGCACCGCTGCGGGTGATTCAGATTAGGAATCTCTTTTAGGAGATGGTTCCTCTTTTAGGAGCTTTCTTCTCAGGAATCTTTGGAAAAGGAGACTCTGGTCATGGGGTGAGGCCCTTGGTGAGGAAGCAGGGGAGGTGGGGAGGCCTTTTGCTTCAGTAATCAGATGGTGATTGCTGGTGACCTTGGACCAGAGTCTGAACCATGTGGGAGGTCAGACAGTGGGAGGGAAAATGGAGGAATTATGGTTCAGGAATGTAATTGAGTAATCTCCCCTGCCTCCTCCCTGCCACCTTTCTCACTATAACTTAAAAATATGATCCCCTCCCGCCCCCACCATGATCTCTCTGTCTTATGAGAGGAGGGCTCATTTATTGCTCTGCAGATAAACATTTATGGTCACTGAGAAACTTGAGGCCTACGATGCAGCCACAGGCCCCTCCCAGGGCCTGGCGTGGCTCCTGGCACCACAAGGCTGTGTGCTGGGCAGGAAGAGGCTGCCCCCACAGCCGTGGTTTTCCAGTGAAGAAGTGTGAAAATCCGTCAGCAGCCCAGAGAGGAGTGGTCCTCACCTTGAGTGTGATTCATCGTCAGTGGGGGCTTCTTAGAACACAGGTTGCCAGGACCTACCCCTGGGTTTTCTGATTCAGTGGGTTTGGGTGGGGCTGGGCATTTCCCTTTGTTACAGGGTGACCCTAATATAAAACGGGTTTCCCTAACTGGGTCCTCACCTGCGCGCTCAGAAGACTTTTATAAGTCCCAACTTCAGCTACACGTGACAAGTTATTAAAGGGTTTTATTTTATAAAAGAAGGGGAATAAGTAGAAATAACTAACACCAAGGGAAGAGAGGGATGCAAATCCATAAATATCCTACCAGATCTTCCGAGCTGGAACGCAATGGCGTTGAGAGCTGGCTCTGAGTCAAGTGAGATGGCTCCAAAGGAAGAGAAGCCCAAGGCTCACTCTCTGGTTGTATAGCCAGCCTGGCTGCTTAATTCCACCCTCAGGTCCCAGTGATCCACTCTTTGATAAGTATATTATCGGATTTGTGGTTCTGGAACACCGGTGGTCTGGAGTGGGGGGTTGGAGCCCATAAACCCATTTGTGTGATCCATTCAGGACGACCTTTCCCCCTAACACCTTCCCTCAGGTTCCCAAGTGATGGTGATGCTGCTGGTCCAGGCAGCACACTTTGGGAACCAGCTTCGCAGAGAAACCATCACAGGAGAATTAAGCCCAGAGCTGTAGAAATGGCGGAGGTCAGAGCTGATCAGTCTCTGAGGAGGAGTGGGGAGCTGAAGGATGAGGGTTGGAAATCGCAGCAGAAAGACCTGCACCGCCCAGGGCACACCAAGCCTTTGCTGCAGGCAGATCAGCAGAGCATCCCCGGCCTGGCCTCCAGCAGAGAACTTTCTCTGCACCGGGGAAACCTCACCGGTGCCTATCTTTCAAAGGCCGGCTGTCTGGGAAGGGCCTTCCCACTGCCAGAGGGAACCTGCCTCAGAGGACTCAGTGTTTGGGGAAGAAGGGACCATCAGAGACGTCTAGTGAGAGGTTCTTGGTGGCCGGTTCCGCCCACAGAGCCGCCTGCCAGGAGTCGGAGCTGGCGCTCATGGATGGTCCTCTGCTGCAGCAGGAGAGGTGAGCAGACTGGCCCTGGCCTGACTCGGGAAATGATGGGGTTGGGGTGGCCTCATCTGGCTCACTCAGATGCTTCCAAGACAAGTGCAGATTATGGTGGTGTGGTTTGTTTCTCCCCTAAAACCTGTAACAATGAGCCTGTTCAGTTCTTTCTTGGAAGCCTGTGAAACCAGCAGCCCCTTGGGGATGCTGTACCCCAGGCTGCACTAAGCTAAAAGCTCTTTCTTTGCTTTTTTTTTTTTAAGATTTTATTTATTTATTTTAGCATAGGAGAGCTGGGGTGTAGGCAGAGGTGTGGGATGTGAGAGGATTCACCAGAGACAGAATGGGAAGCAGAACAGGCAAATTTACTGAAGTACACTGCAGGGGGAGCAGCGGGCTAGGCAAGAGGGGTCTGCTGTGCATGCGGCTCAGCCCCCTGGCTTGGGTTGAACTCAGGGGATTGAGCTCAGGCCCATTAGACTCTGGCACTGGCCCTGGTAGCACTGACACTTAGCCCCTGCCCCACCATGGAGGCCCTCCCCTACTCAGGCCTGGTCTCCGGCTTCTGTTCTGACCCAGCTCATTGTCCACGCTGCTGCCAGACAAGTGCAGTCAGGCCCCTGCCCTGGCCCCTGCTGTTCACTCGCACGTGCCAGGCTGCACTGGACTCTTAAGTCCCTGCCCGTACCACTCTGCCAGGTCTTGCCCAATGCAGTTTTGTCTTCCTGGGACGTTGGCCTTGCCCTGCCCCCTTTATCTGCCCTTCCCATCTCAGCTAAAAGGCTTCCCTTCGAGGCTCCTCTAACCCCTGCTGCTAGGTTGAACTACCCACTCTGTGCTCAGCCTCACAGTCATCTGTGGTGACCGGTATGGGATGACTCGTTCACTAGACAGCCACACTGAGTACCCATGAGTGAGTGAGTGTGTGTCCGTACGTCCGTACGTCCGGAGTGTTAGTGCAGACGTCAGTTCTGCCTTCTCCACTGAAAAGAGTTGCTTCCTGGTGGCACAAGGGGTTAAGTCTCAGCACTATGAAGCATCTACCACAGCCACCGCAGTACCAGTTCAACCCGGTCCAGGGAGGGGACCCACATGGCGTAGCAGATCTCTCCTGCATCGCCCGCTGCTCCCCTCTGCAGTGTTTTTCAGTCATTCCACCTGTTCTGCTCCCCACTCTGTCTCTGGTGAATCCTCTCACCCACTCACCTCTGCCTAAACCCCAGTTCTTATAGTCATAAACAAATAAAAGAAATCTTAAAAAAAAAAAAAGTTAAGATTAGTGAGTGAGACCATCCTTATGGAAAGGTTTCTCTTTGCACAGGCAAGTGTTTTTGTTGTTGTTTTTTTTTTGAGGCATCCTCCCCCTCCCTGCCCACAGCTTTCCGAGCCCAGTAAGCCGTAGCACCAGCCCTTTTACTGGTAGCCTCGCCTTCCACTATCAAGTGCACTGCTTTGGTGGTAAACTATGAACCCAACCTTCTAAAAGTAGAAACTTGACTTTCCAGCTGTCTTTGCACGAAAATTCCCAGTGTGGTTTGGCTCCTGCCAATTAGCTATACTCGATCCAGTCTTAAATGTGCGTGGACCGCTCCTCCTCGTGGATGCACCCCCTTACCTTGTTCTGCTGGAGTGGCCCCTGGCAAGGTGGCTTCACCCTGGAGCAGGCAAGTTCTCCCTGCCACAGCTCCCTGGCAGGTGCAGGGCAACAGCCCCTCGGTGGCCCAGCTCTGCGCTGGGACTTGGGGAGCAGTGCTAAGAGGCTTAGGCTGGAGTTTGTTTCTGTAGCTTTTTCAGTGACTCTCAGTTACTTAACATCCTGCACAAAATCCTGTCCTGTTTAAATCGCCTAACTGAACTGATTGATCGTCCATCACCCTTGTCCTCACTGTTCTTATAAATCACCTGTTGAATCGTTGGCTTTTCCTGTCTGAGGGCAGTTACCAGGTGGCACCACAGTACCTAGCTATAGTCAGTGAATATTTGTTTAAAGAATGAACTTTCAGGGCCTCCCTGGTGGTGCAGTGGGTTAAGCAATGCACTATGAAGCAAACCACAGCCACTGCAGCACGAGTTCCATCCCTGGCCAGGGAGGGAACCCACATGGCACAGCAGACCTCTCCTGCCTCGCCCGCTGCTCCCCTCAGCAGTGTGTTTCAGTCAGTCTGCCTGTTCTGCTCCCCGCTCTGTCTCTCGTGGATCCTCTCACCTCCCACAACTCTAGCCTGTACCCCAGCTGTTGTATGCATAAATAAATAAATCTTTTTTAAAAAAAGAAAATATAGAATGAACTTTCAGGCTGAGACCAGCACATGGAACTAACTGGCCTTTAGTTCAGTGAGTGTAAATGAAAGGAAAGAGAGTAAGGAGTGGTCATGACAGCTGACTTCAGGTGATGTGGCTCAGACTTGGTCTTTGGCCCCAGGTGGGTAGAATGGTGATAGGAGGAGGCATGCCTTTGTGTGTGTGTGTGTGTGTGTGTGTTTGTGTGGTGTATATGTACGCACACACACATACAGAGGAAGGGCTCCCCGCTGTCCATGCAGATGGGCATCAGCGAGGAGGCTGGACTCCCTGTCCCCTAGTATAGTCGGGTTCCAGCCCACACTAAGCCTCGGCTGTCCCGTCCTCGCGTGCCAAGAACTATACCAGGCACTGTGTGGAGAGGGGGGTCAAGAGAGAACCCTCCTTGTGCCTCCCTGGTAGCGCAGCAGGTTGAGCACCACACTGTGAAGCATCTGAAGCACAGCAGTGCATGAGCTCAATCCCCAGCCAGGGAAGGGACCCACATGGCACGGCAGACCTCTCCCGCCTCGCCCGCTGCTCCCCTCAGCAGTGTTTCAGGAGATCTGCATTCTCTGCTCCCTGCTCTGTCTCTGGTGGATCCTCTCACCTCCCGTGACTCTGGCCTGTACCCCAGCTCTTATATGCATAAATAAATAAACCTTTAAAAAGAGAGGGGGGGGAACCCTCCTTGCCTTCAAGGAATAACATCTGTTGGGGGGCTCCATCAGCAGTCAAGTAAGTAGGAGTCCGAAGTAGTTGGAGAAGAGTGGCCGCAGGGGCTTTCTGGGAGAGGGAGTGACCGAGTTGCCCTCTTGCTCCCGAGAACAGACAGTTTTCAGGTCCAGGCGAGAGGGGACTGGCCTGCAAGCCTGGCCGACAGGGGACTAGCAAGGAACTGCCCAAAGTGTGCACTGTAGCTCTCTCACCTACCAGGGTCCTTCAGTGAGGTTGCACTTTTCAGAGCTTAACTGTCTTGGGGACGCATGGGAAGTTAGTGACGGGCCCCCAGTTTTTCCCAGGTCTGTCCAACTTGTCCTGATGCATCTGTCTATTTAGCCACGAGATCATCCATTTTACTTACTTGAACCTTAATAACAAGTAGGGGCGTTTGCCTCGAGTGGGTGACATAACGTGAGTGCCCTATTTCCTCAGCTGTGCCGTGGCCTGGCAAACAGAAGTAGACTTAGGGGGCAACAGGTCAGAATTTTGCAATTGAGTGTCTGGGAAATGTTGATGGATGAATGATGAGAATATGGTAACTTGGCCTTGGCCTGTGCTGGGGGAGGGTTTAGGTAGGGACCGTGGCTGGCTCCAGCCCACCCGACTGCCATCCTCGACTGCCATCCTCGTGAGTTCTGGAAGACCTCTGTGGAGCCTTGGCAGAGCACTCCCTCCCCCGTGGGCCCACCCTCTCAGCCGGCTGTCATCACCTTCACTCAGGGCTCAGCATGTGGCTAAATCAGCCATCCCTGGGCGCCTTCCGCCCCTGGCCCCTGGCCCCAGTCCCGCCCTTCCCAGCCGCCCGCCCGCAGACGCTTGGCACACACTGTGGGGGCTCAGTAAATACTGGTCAGTGAGCAGCAGGCTGCCGGCTCTAATTTTGTTCCCTGCTTCTGGGTCATCATTATATATATATGGTTTTTAAATTTTTTAAAAAAAATTTCTCATTCCAGCAAGTGAGGTTTCATGGGAAGAAAAAATGGGCCACTGCTTATTGGTGCCCCCTTCCCTCCTCCACCCCCGACTCCCTATCCCCTCAGCGCCTCTCCTGACTCTGGAAATCTCCCACCCTGGGTGGCCATAGGCTGAGCCAAAGCTTGAGGCTAAGGTTCTGGGGTGGGAGCTGGAAGAGGAGAACACGTCCTTGTAGGGCAGGCCGCAGCAGACGGTGAGGTGGGAGGGCGTAGACCTGGGCAGTGGTCCATCGAGTCCCGGCCTGCAAGGACTGGCTTTCTAGCCGTGCTTGGGTGTGGATTTCGGCTCGGCCGAGCCGAGGGTGGTGCCCTCTTCTATGCTGTCTGTGTCGTGGGTGGGGAGGGCCAAAGGAAAACCCTTCGGCACCCAGAAGCCCTACCGGGGTGTTTACTGAGCACCAAGCTGTAGACTGTTGCTTTTCTGACTGCAGCTCCTGGGACCTGCACAGATGGCCGCAGTTACCGGCATGGCCACGTAGGGTCGGCGCCGAGTGCTCGGCAGTCACTGTGCTGACTGTAGCTTTGATGGGGTCTAGGTTCGTGTTATGCTTCGGAACGTTCCTCCTAACTCCGTTACTAGGAAAATGATCACCCCGTTTTCTTACATGACCATTTTGTCGAGAGGAGGAATTTATTTCTTCCATCCATAACCCCACCACCCACTGGGACCATCAGTAAACTGAAATAGAAGAAAAAGAAGCCAAACACAGCAAAATCTCACTGCTCAGAGATCGCCCTCACCAGTGTGCTTTATGCCAGGGAACCTTCCAGGTATATGCAGAGATAAACGGATATAGAGAAACAGACAGAAATACTCCTATAGAAAAAGTTTCCAGCTCCCACCCCAAAATTTCCCTGAATTTAACAGAAGAAAAAGAAACAGGAGAAAGTTAAAGAAATTAAGCTTTAAAGAAATTTTTTTTAGATAAGAAAAATGAGGACATTAGCATTTTTACCTTCTCATCCCTTGTGTTATTTTGTTAAATTGTCCATTTTTATAACATTTAGATATATCTTGTGACCATTGCTTATTTGAAAGGTTTTGGTGCTGAACCAATGCATCTTCACTGTGATATCTGCTTTTTCACGTGCTTTGTTTTTATTTCTCTATTAATTAGCTGTATTTCACTATCAAATCTTTTTCTTCCGGGGCCTCCCTGGTGACACAGTGGGTTAAGCAACGCACTATGAAGCAAATCGCAGCCACTGCAGCACGAGTTTAATCCCTGCTGCCGGCCAGGCAGGGGACCCACATGGTGCAGCAGATCTCTCCTGCCTCGCCCGCTGCTCCTTTCAGCAGTGTGTTTCAGTCAGTCTGCCTGTTCTGCTCTCCACTCTGTCTCTGGTAGATCCTCTCACTGCCCACACCTCTGGCCTGTGCCCCAGCTCTTGTATGCATAAATAAAATAAATCTTTTTTTAAAAAAATCTTTTTCTTCCTAAGAAGACTATATTCTCTCAGGTTTTTAAGAATTTCTTAAGGACATCTTGGCTGGGAATATTATTTTCTTCTCTCAGAGTTGCTAAGTGGAGGGTGACACTTTTTGCCACTTCAAAGAAGTTTTAGTATGTTTCACAGTTTTCATAGAAAACTATTTTGGGGGAAAAAGTTTCCATTGGATGACTGGAAAGGTTCTTTTCAGTCCAGTAGTGGAACTAGAGGATGTCTCAGCATGGAATGTACTGCTTCAGGTTTTGTGGAATATTGTGTATTATTTCGATTTTCAGATTCTGATTTTCTTTTCATTTCAGGGAAATACTGCATTATTTATCTCTGAATTTACCTTCTATTCCATTCTCTGGGTCTGCTCAGGAACACCAGTTATTCCTGTGTTGATATCTATCTTCTCACCTTTTGCTTTAATTTGTCTTATCTGGGCCTCCTCAGTGGCGCAAGTGTTTAGTGCCGCACTGTGGGGCTTCCGCAGCCACCGCAGCACGAGTTCCATCCTCAGCAGTGTATTTCAGTAGATCCACCTGTTCTGCTCCCCACTCTGTCTCTGGTGAATCCTCTCACCCTCCCCCCCACATACACACACCTCTGGCCTGTACCCCAGCTCTGTGTGCATGAATAAATAACTTTTTTAAAGTCTCCTCCATCTATGTTCTCGGTGCCTACCTCTAACCCGCCTTTTTTTTTTCAAGCACTGGCAGAATTTTGTCTGCTCACTGTAGCAGTTTGCTAGTCTTTGAGTGATGCAGCTTGATTCTTCTCCAGTAAGCCTCCTTTCATCTTTTGTTTTGCAGTGTCATCTTAGAGCGCTGGTTTTAGTGAATTGCTCTTCATTATTCATTATAATGAACTATTCAGTTATTCTACAGTGTGAAACAGTTGTGGGGCCTTGTTTTACTTTCAGGGGCCATCTTTGCATGGTTTGCTTGCTCTCTCTTCCCCGTGCTGGTGCCGGCGCTGTTCTGCTCGGCTGGCTCTAAAATAAGACAGCGACTTGCTTCCCTCTTTGTGAGGCTGACTCAGCCCCACCCCCGCTGTGACGGTGCTGAGGGCTGGGTATTTGTGACTCCTTCCTGCCCTGAATGAAGGGTGAATGTGGCGGTGAGATGGGGAAAGGGGTCTGCCCTCTGACCTGTGGTGTGGCAGCCTGCGTGCTTTGGGGGTAGGGGGACGCCCCGAAAGTGGGGTTTCTTCAGTGCAGCAGGTCCTTGGCACTGTCGTCCAGCTCCGTTTCCATGTGTTTGTTTTCCCAGCAGCTCTGCCCACTGCTCTTCAAGCAGAGAGGAAAAGAATTGGGGCAGTTTGCCTCTCTCCAGATTCTAGGAGCTCACTGAGGATTCTGGTTCTGGCCTGGCTAGGGCCTGAACTGCTGCTTTCGTTCCTCACTGATTTTTGAAATGATTATATCAGATTATGCCTGTTTCCTTGTTTGGTTGCTTGCGATGAAAGGTTCACTTTTTTTCCCCTTAAGTATCATCAGGGGAAGGAAGGTTTTGATGCCATTTCCATCTTCCATCTTAACTCAGAAATCTTTATTTTCATATAGTGTTTTACTTTGTCTTTCTTAATGCTCACGAAACCACGGGTTTATTTTCTTCTTTTCAAACCAAGGGAACAGACCGGTGAGACCCGCAGGCTGCTTAGAATCTGCAGCTGGGTGCTGCACCAGGTCCTTCGCTCCATCTGCCATCAGCCAGCGCTTCCCACGCACCGAAGACAGGTACCAGATGCTGGGGCTTCGCTTCCTCAAGGCCTCCACCACAGGCCTGGCTTTGTCTTTGGTCTTGCAGTTTGCAGGATTTTAAAAATCTCTCTGCTGATAGAGGCTCACCCAGAGCCGGCTGCACTTGCTCACCCCACAGTGGGAGGCTTTGGTCTAGGGCGTGCGTGGGCGAGCTCTCGATAGACTGATAGCTCATCCCCTTAAGTGGGGTGCGCATGGCAGGCTGGAGAGCTGCCTTGAAGTAGTTAGTTGTATCTCTGACCGTTAGTCTAGAAGATGTGATGACATCTCTGCTACCTCAGAGATCCTCTCTTGCTTGTCCCCAGAGAATGCAAGAGAACTAGTCATACCTTTTTAGATCATTTTAATTCCAGGTGGGAGACAGCTGAGGGGGAAATCTGGAGTGGTTTTTTAAGGCCCATTGTGGGGGGACAAAGAGTTCTGAGGGCATGGTTTCTGTCACAGTAGGGAGGGAGTGTGTGCTTGGAGACCTCACGGCTCCCAGGCCCTTTGGGCTGCTTTTGCCTGTTCTGCGTCGTGGAGCCTAGTCTCTGCACCAGGCATCATGGGAAGGCACTACTTTCACCAAAGAGAAGGGGAGGAGAGGTGGGAAGCTTGGTAAGTCAACTACAGGGCAGAAGCGCCACTTCTAGGATGAGACTTTGGGCCAAGTGATGGGGTAAGGTGGTGGTAGAGTTCAGTTGGGGAACCTTTAAGTTGGTAAGGAAACTGCTTAAGGCTGGAGGGCCAGCATCTCTTGCTGATTTTCTCATAGGTCTTTCACTTCCCCCTGCAAGGGCTAGTTCTGACACCCTGCAGAAAGACCCAAGGCTGTAAAATAATTGACTTCTTTGAAGCTGAGCCAAGTGAACAAAGGGGTAGAGAGACTCCAGCTTCTCTTCAGTGGGAGAGCCTGGTCTTCTGAGCCAAAAGCACACCGAGCCTTTGTCTCTCTCCAGATCGTTCATGCCCTGCTTTTCTCACCACTCCTGGAGGATGTCCTTGCAGGCAGCTGGCTCAGCTCACTGGGAGGACTGGAGTGGCCCCGGGGCCCTCCCGTTCTCAGGGCTTCTTCCTGCAGCTGGGGATCCCTGCCCAGCACTCCATCCATGTGTGCCAAGAGCTGCATGTTTTCTTCCTCTTGTCTTTCCTGCAGAAAGTCATTTCCTAAGAAGTAACTGTGTAGATAAGAAAAAATATATATTTTTTTCCCCATCTCCTCCTGTGGGACTGGCCCATATCAAAAAGTCTAAAAACAGTGAGGATATGGAGAAAGGACCCTCCTCATACACGAAAGGTGGGACTATAGACTGGTCTAGCCCCTAGGGAAACAGTATGGCGGTTTCCCAATATATTAAAACGTGGCCTACCATGTGACCCAGCAATGCCAGTCTCCTAGATATCTACCATGGTAGATAAAAACACATGGTAGGTAAAAACACTAATCTGAAGGAATATATGCATGCCAGTATTCTTTGTAGCCCTATTTATAATAGCCAAGTTGGATGAGTACATTAAAAGACATGGTCTTCTTCCCAGAGATGCCCCTCTCAAAGCTAAAGTCTAAGCAGAAATTTCAAAGACTGAGACAACAGTGCTGCAAAGCATCCGCACACACAAGAGAGCCACACACCACCCATGTTTTGATGACCCAAGACACTGTTCCTTTAGGAGAAACAGGCTATGTCAGGTTCTCTCTACCACCTAGTCAGCCATGACAAAGGTAGAAGACAGCAAATTTATATTCATTATGGATATCAAAGCCAACAAGCACCAGAACAGACTTTGAAGAAGGTCTGCGACCTTGACAGAGTCAAGGTCAACACCTTAATCAGATCTGGTGGAGGGAAGAAGGCATATGTTCCCCCTGGCTCCTGGCTATGATGCTTTGAATGTTGTCAGCAAAATTGGGATCATTTAAATTGAGTCCAACTGGCTAATTCTAAAGATAAATTTGTTTACCAAAGAAAAGGGAAAAAAATACGGTATTTTTTTTTCCACAGTGGAATATTATTTAGCTATATAAAGAAAGACAGAATCTTGCCATCTGCAACTTGGATGGAACTGGAGGAGATTATGCTAAGTAGAAATAAATCAGGGAGAAAGAAAACTGGATGATGTCACTCATGTGAATCTAGAGAAACAAAACAAAAGGACAGAGAAGCTAAGCCCAAACAGAACCTAGCAATCTTATAGAATTGAGGCGGCCACAGTTGGGAGGGTGAGAATGGGAAGACTTGGAAGGGGGGGGCCCAATCCATGTGGAGAATTATGGGAGTCTAGGTGGTGGGCATGATGTGGTAACAGCATATATCTAAAGAGGGGTCAGTACGTGCCCCTAAATCATGTACAGTGTTGAAAACCAACGTTACCTCAATGAAAAAGAAAAAATGAAAATTTCCTTTTTCATGTCTGCCAGAAAGCTAGGCACTTGGAGTTGACGTGTCCTTAGTAACTCCAAGGCCAGGACTTCTCATTGGCCTCCTGTGGCTTGGAGACTCTGCCTGACTGGGGTGCAGTGGGTCAAGTCTGCAGTGTCGGCCTGGGCTGGAGGACTCCCTGCTGAACCTCTGTACCCTGTGGGACCTGCTCTGTCTGAGGGCATCACTGAACCTGTAGTGTTTTGTTTCCTAGAGGTGAGGGCAGCCATGCTGGGGGTAGAGACAAGAGGTCATACAGGGGTGCCCTCCCACACCCCTCCATCTGCTTTCCCTCTGGTCGAACGTAGAAGATAGTGTCCCCAGCACACCGCTGGGGACTGAGGGACCACTGGGTGGGGGAGAGCAAATGCTTTGTATGCGCTCACCATCCCATGAGTCCCAGGTAGAACTGCTAAAATTGCCTTGGGCAGCCCACACGTGAAGTGTTTGTGTGTGTACACGCTCTGGGTGTTTTGAAGTTGCTCCAGATACATTTGCTGTAGAGTTGGAGTGGTTCTTCAGAAGGAACCCCCGACAAGCCTGGCCTTTGAGGCATACATACTGGGAGTTTCCCTTGCACAGGTCTTCTGTGCCTCTTCTGACTGGATTGGGGTGCTTATAGGGGTGAATGGGAACTGGGAGATGGTGAATGGGAACAGGCAGAATTCTGTGCACCTCCAGGGGACCCAGGGCTTAATGAGTACCGAGTGCTTGGCAAGATTGGCACTGGCAGATCTGTCCTACTTCATCTCTCCTTGTCCAAGTCTACGACCCTTCCCCACCCTCATCCTGGCTCTCTGCACGCACCTTCCATAGATGCCAGTGGAGAACAGCTTTCTACATGTGGTAGGTTTTGACCTAAGGTTCCACCCTACTCACCATGATGTAACTGTCCATTCTTGGTGGATAGTTGTTTCCAAGTCCAAGTCATGCTTTTACAAACCCACCCTTTGTTGCCGGCACCTCATCTACCCATTTCTGTTGGTTCAAAGCACGTTCCGCTGGAGAGTGTTGTTTATGTCCTCAATTCTAATCATGCCCCCGTTCTATGGACCTTGAAGCCGGGAATGTTCCCAGGTGCGTCTGTGGCACTTGCATGGTGTGTCAGCTGTAGGCTGGAGTAATTAGCTGCCCAGCTGCTCCAGAGTTCTGTTAGCTGCTTGGCATCTGGACCGAAACAGTCAAAGTGGAGGGACCCCATGAATCACAAGTCCTGTAATAAGCACATTTTATTGCAGGCTTCCTATAATTTAGGTACTTTTCGGTACCAAAGCTCACATCATAAATCTTCACAATAACCAGGGAGATGGTTACCAGTGTTACAGGTGAGAAACAGAGGTAGAGAGAGGCTAAGTGACCCGTCCAGGCCCACTTGTCTGGTAAGCACCGATGCGGAGTGAGTGTCAGAACGGCGAGCAGCGCGCTGCTCCGGGTCAAGGGTGTTGACTTTGGCAGCTGCTCGCCTGAGATCACACAGCTACTAAGTGGCAAACAGACCTGCTCAGGCCCCTCCACTTGCTGGTCACTGGCAAAGGCTGAGGTGGAGCCGGCCCCTGGGAAGCATCAACCCCAGGCCCGCTGCTGGGATGGGCATGGAAACAACCACTGGATTGGGCTCCTGGGTCTAGTCTGGATCAAGGAGGCTCGTTTGCCCCTCCTGGTATTTGTTGGTTTCAGTAATTAAATTACAACTATCCTAAAGGAAATGATTAACAAAAGAGAATCAGGTTACTTTCTTAAATTCATTTTCCTCTGTTCCTTCTCAGTTCTTTGTTACGTAATGTTGATTCTGAGGCTCTCGGATTTTTTTATAATTGCACACAATTCCATGCTATTGCTGAGTTAGGTCATAACTCACTTGGCCATAGCATCTTTCTGCCTATCTAGCCTTTTTGCTTTTGGGTTTCTTCTCTTAGTGTCTATCTAGAAGCAGGATTGGAATGATTTAAATGTTCCATAGTGTCTGATCACCTTTGTAGCCATCAGCAGTACCACACTAACCTCACTAGTGTGTGTGTATATATATATATATATATATATATACAAGCCTGTCTTAGTAAACAACAAAATAGTCCAGTCCAGATTTTAAATGTATATTTTTTAAACAGGAATATTGAGTATTTTTCATATTTAGGTAGTTTAAAAATAACCCTTATCTTGGTAGATAGTGTCTATTACTCCCAGTCTATTTCCCCCCTTTTAGTTGTAGTGTTTGTGTTTTTTTAAAGATAATTTAATTTTAGAGAATTTCAAATATACACGAAAGTAGACAGATTATCAATCCCATCTACCATCCTCAACTTTTAGCAACTTGTGCCCAGTTTTTTTATTCATACTCTTAGCAAATTTCCCTTCCTTTGTTATTTTTTTTTAAAGATTTATTTATTTATGCATACAAGCTCTGGGGTACAGGCCAGAGGTGTGGGGGGGTGAGAGGATTCACCACAGAGAGCGGGGAGCAGAACAGGCAGATCAAC
>JAGFMF010011638.1:3075743-3087768 GCA_019455555.1 Galemys pyrenaicus | reverse complement strand
GGTCCCCTCCCTGGCCAGCAGCAGGGATCGAACTCGTGCTGCAGTGGCTGCGGTTTGCTTCACAGTGCGTTGCTTACCCCACTGCGCCACCAGGGAGGCTCATGTTGTAAAAATTTTTTAAAAAAGCTCTTTGGTATCTGGTATATAGTAATCCCCTAAATAGTTGCTAAATTAGATGAACTTAGCCATGGCAAAGGGGAAGGCTAACCATGGGGCAGGGCAGCCCCCGGATTACCAGTACCCTGCCCTGCCCTGCTGTCACCCTGGCCCAGCCGCTGGGAGCAGCTTTCTCTGGGTTTCTCACAAGTCGCCTGCTTGTGTTTTCTCGCATGGTGGGAACGCGGCCTCCCAGAGCTTCGAGCACTGCTCGGAGCGGGTGCTCCGTGGGTGGTTTGGGGAACGCATGCTGACCGTCCCTCCGGCCTCCCCTTCAGCATCATCACGGACACAGCCACTACGCGTCTGAGACGCGTCCTTCCAAGAAGGACCAGGAAGAGGGGGTGACGGAGAAACTGCAGAACGGGGATCTAGACCACATGATCCCTCAACACTGCAGCAGCGAGCCAGACGGCAAGGCCCCGGTGGTGGACGAGAAGGTCATCGTGGGCTCCCTCTCTGTCCAGGTCAGTGGGCCAGCCGTCTCTTAGTGGGGACCGTTAAGCAGTAATGACCTTGATGACTCAGGCCTGCCGTGAAGGTCAGTGGTCCACCTTCTGACCTGGGGGCCACGGGCCCGGCCTTCCTCACAGGATCTGCAGGCTTCTCAGAGTGCCTGTTACTGGCTGAAGGGCGTCCGCTACTCTGACATCGGCACTCTGGCCTGGATGATCACCCTCAGTGACGGCCTCCACAATTTCATCGATGGCCTGGCCATTGGGGCCTCCTTCACCGTGTCTGTTTTCCAAGGCATCAGCACCTCAGTGGCCATCCTCTGTGAGGAGTTCCCACACGAGCTGGGTGAGTGCGCACCCCTGCCCACCGGTGCCCTTCAAGTGGCTGGTTCCTTACTACTCTCTTCCGGGTGCTCATTGTAGCTAATTGGCACGTGCTAGACAGGTTCTGAATACCCAGTGTGGGGCGTCTCTAGGGGCCCGTCATACTCCTCAATGCTTCCCCCGTGTGTCGGGCGTCTGGGTGGAAGCAGCAGGCGAGCCAGGGGCCGGGGGGGTCCTGGGCTTCACCGGAGGTGGCGTTAGCCTCCCGCGCTTCAGAGAGGCCAGGTCGAATCCTAGCTTTGCTGCCATTTATTGACTGGTGTTTGCACAGATACTGGACTTCTCGCAGTCTCAATTTTGTCTTCAAATAAGTAACATTTGTTGTCCTTGTGAACAAGGAAGCTCCTTTTATTTCATCGTCAATCCCGAGAAAGGAAGCTATGACTAGCTGGTCACCTTTTGTGAAAATGGTCAGCCGCCTGGCTAGAAGTAGAGGGCCACTCTTACAAATAAATGGAAACAACTAGAATGGCCAGGAGGCTTCCCCGGGCATGGCACTGTCTCTTGAGTCTGGACATGACCTGATTGTCACCCAGGTTTTTACCCATCGCCACGGCAGCTTGTCTTCATGGGTCTCTATTCTCCTGGCGCAGGAGACTTCGTCATTCTGCTCAACGCTGGGATGAGCATCCAGCAGGCCCTGTTCTTCAACTTCCTTTCTGCCTGCTGCTGTTACGTGGGCCTGGCCTTTGGCATCCTGGCCGGCAGCCACTTCTCTGCCAACTGGATCTTTGCTCTGGCTGGAGGGATGTTTCTGTATATTGCTCTGGCCGATATGGTGAGTATCCTGTAGTCTACGCCGTGAGGCAAGACTGGATTGGATTATCACATCAGGGAGTACAGCTAAGAAGACATCAGTCTGTTTTTAATAAAAGCTTAATTAATAAAATTTCGCAAATCATAGAATTCACTTATTTCAGGTGAATTTAGTGCTTTTGAAGGAAGCATTAGATTTTAAAGAAGGAAAATTTTGTGTTTCTATTCGCATATGTAAAGAAAATGATTAAACTCAACTCCAGGGTCCTTACTTAAATATATAGAATATATTTATAGATAAATGAAAAGAAGAAAGGAGGGGAGGGAAAGGAAATTACCCATAATATTCTTCCCTAAACACCATCACTTTGGTCTTGTTTTATGGGTTGTTGGTTTATTTGGGTTTTTTTAGATTTATTTTACTTATTTAAGTATATAAGAGCTAGGATGTATGCCAGAGGTGAGAGGATTCACCAGAGACAGAGTGGGGAGCAGAACAGGCAGACTGACTGAAACACACTGCTGAGAGGAGCAGCAGGCGAGACAGGAGAGGTCTGCTGTGCCATGTGGGTCCCTCCTGGCCGGGGATCAAACTTGTGCTGCATTGGCTGCAGCTGCTTCATAGTGCAGTGCTTTACCCCTTGTGCCTCCAGGAAGGCCACCGGATTTCTTTCTGAAAAGGCTTAACCTTTCTGCATCATTGGCAGTATCTGGAAGTACATTATGCCTATAGCATTTGGTATGACCATTTTAGTTTGGTATAACCACATTTTGAATTTGCCACTGAAATACCCAATTTGTTGTAGCTTTTGCATAACTAACAAGGTTGATTTCCTTCCTTGTGTGTTGGCATGACATGTTCTTGGCATGTTTGCCTGATATTTTTCCATATCTTCTGAAAATAGTGTTTTTGATGAGATGACAGTAGCTGAGCTCCACCATGCAGCCTCACCCCATGACAGCACATGGTCCTCTCATCCTGTGGGGAGCCCTCCCCAGGTTTCACTTGAATTAGAAGGTCTCCTCTCTGTCCCCCGACACAGTCATTCAATGTTTTGTTTTGTTTTTTTAAGATTTCTTTATTTATGCATTTAAGAGCTGGGGTACAGGCCAGATGACACAATCATTCAATTTCCCAAAGATGTGACATCATTTTAGTAGCAAAAGATTTTTTCAAGTGTTTTTGAAGTCTACCATAAAAGGTTTATTTTTACCAAAGCTACTATTTTTAACCAATTTTAGACACATCCAGAGCTGGTCACATAGTTTGACCTCAATAGTGGTAACCACCTCAAAGAAAAGCTGTTAAACTCAAGTTCTAGAGGCTGTTGTTAGTTTTCTTTGTAAACCAATTCTGTGTTCATTATACATCTTAGATAATAAGTACATACAATTGTATAGATTATCGACTGTTGAAACAATCAGCATATATGCATGCTTTTTACTGTTACAAATACTAGTATAATAATAAGCAGTATAGGGGCCTCCCAGGTGGTGCAAGAGGTTAAACACCACACTATGAAGCATTAGCAGGCACTGCAGCATGAGTTCGATGCCCAGCCAGGGAGGGGACCCACATGGTGTGGCAGACCTCTCCTGTCTCATCCGCCGCTCCCCCCAGCAGTATATTTCAGTCAGTCTTCCTGTCCTGCTCCCCATTCTGTCTCTGGTGAAGCCTCTCACCCCCCACACCTCTAGTCTGTACCCCAGTTCTTGTATGCATAAATAAATAAATCTTTAAAAAAATAATAACAGGTGGTATGGCAGTTACTAAATGTACTGCAGATAGCTCAGTGAACTGCCCTGGACTTAGGAGTTAGGAAGGGAACTTTGACTCTCTTTTTTCTCTTCTGTCTCAGTTCCCCGAGATGAATGAGGTCTCTCAAGAGGACGAAAGGAAGGGCAGCGTCTTGGTCCCCTTTGTCATCCAGAACCTGGGCCTCTTGACTGGCTTCACCATCATGCTGGTGCTCACTATGTATTCAGGGCAGATCCAGATCGGGTAGGGCCCACGGCTGCCCGGGCCCTGGCCGAGGACTCAGCATCCACAGAGCTCCTCGGAAGAGGCGGTTCCATTCTGTGACACGGACTGTTTCCTGCATTCAGATGTCAGCTGTTTTTGAAATGCTCTGTCCTAGGAATAAGCTGCCCTGGTAACCAGTCTCTAGGTCGACCTCTCCTCCTTCCTTTCCCTTTTTCTCAGAGTGACTCGGGAACTTGAATGCAGCTTAGAAGACCAGCCTGTTTCCTCTGGTTACCCTGCCCTTTCTCATCCAACCAACATGGAGAGATTTTGAATCCTTTGCCCAAGAATGCAAAAATACAGCCAGTGGTCATAACCCGGTTAGAATCATTAGATGGTAAATAGAGTTTGGGGCCCATGAATCTTGATGTGCACCCTCAGCATCAAGGTGACCCCTTCTGGAATGGAGTCACCTGTTTTCTCAAAGTTTGTTCACTTGCCCGTTCTTGCAGAGAAAACCGGGACAGATTAGTGGGCGGGAGAGGCAGGGCCCATCGAAGTGATGCTCTAGTGCGGGCCACGCAAGTCCTGTCCTGACGCCGCCTGCGCTCTGCGGTGTCGGTGCCGGCTCTGTGGCTGTGCTTGCTGCTGTGGCTGTCCAGGTGAGCTCACAGGTAGCTTCGTTCACTCGGGTCTCCCCTTCTTTCAGATTAACACAGAACAGGGCCCCGAGATGGGAGACCTGCAAGCAGTCAGTTTTGCCACAATTTCCACCTCCCCTCCCCCCCTTACACCTTCTGGGCGACTTTTCTGCTGCCTCCCGCTAGAAGCACACTCGGAGCACCTTCATTCCCAAGGCTGGTCTTGCCGGGGAGATGGCACAAATGGACAGTGGGGTCGGCACGTCCACTGCAGCGTGGCCAGTTGGCTCGTAGAACTGGAGGGCAGCCAGGGTCTTCTCAGACATGCTAATCAGGAATGGAATCAGTGCAGACACCGTGTGGGGTTGGTTAATTCCGGAGGTAAAAGTGCTGGGGTGCTGCAGGGGTGTGCAGAAGGGGCCCAGGGGCCGTTCCGCAGTGGGTTTTCACTGGCTCTGTATAGGTTCCTCCACCCAAGAAAGGGCAAGCCCTGTGTTGAGTTGAATATTAGCTGCTCTAGTCCTCTTCAGAAAATGGATGGGTGGACTTACTGTGAGACTGTAGACCAGCCTCAGGCACTGTGGAGCCCTCTCCTCGGAACTCTGGCTTCAAGGGGAGCTGATCTCCAGGTTCACTAGGTGAATTGATTTATTATTATCATATTGATACGTGAGTTTCTTTAGCCACTCTGGAGAGCCAGTCTCTCCAGAAGCCTTTCTTAGTGGTGCCCACAGTTGCAGCCTGGGGGCTGTGTCTGCAAGCTGACTTGTGTGCGTGGCTGACACCTGCGTGTGTTTCTGTCCTTACACAGAAGAATTTAACACTACCCAGTAATTAAACACAGCATCGTTTCTTTTCTTCTTGGGAAACATCCCTCAAACCAGGACTATTAAAAAGAACACGAGCAGGAACTCACAACTGGTGAAGCTCCTCTAAGTTTTTCTCCCATCTTGCTTCTTGATTTGGATAGATTTGAGAATGGGCTGAAGAAGGGAAAATCTTAGTTATCAAGATTCTGGGATAAGTATCAGAGTTCAGTTTTACCAAAGAACCAGTTTTTTGAATGTTGGAATCTAACTTTTTATCGTGTCATTATCATCAAGTACTTTTGGAAAACGACTCCTTGTCTTTTCTATTTTATTTTGCTCAAACTGCTTTCAGGAGCTGCAGAAAATAACACTCAAACCTTAAGGCTTTAGGTTTGCTTTTCTTAATTCATATTGATGTATTCGATTTATCATTTTTTTAGCATTCCCTGTAGACCTGTCATTCCTCCCAAAGACCATTATTCTTGGAGTAGAACACCAAATTAGAGTTAGTGGGCTTCTAGTTTAGGAGAAGAATGCAAAAATATAGTCTTCAATAAAGCAAAAAATGAAATATGAAGGAGCAGGGTGCTTCCCCATTTTGTGCTCATCTCTGTTAAGAACTGGACTTCCCTAGACAGCTGCCACAAAGGGAAATTCTCCTCCAACAGTAATTGGTCCAGAGGTCAGTCCTGCGGAGCTGAGGAGGGGCAGAGACTTTCATTCATGCAACTGATTGCATGTTGCCACTGGCAATATTTTGCCTCCTGAGATGAAAATGTGGCCATTTCTCTTTGACTTTTTTAAGTGTTGAATTTGCTGTTTTAAGCATTTGTACATAAAAGAAGTCTGAGGAATGGCGTTGCGGAACTTTCCACCCTTGACATTGGCATCTACAGCCTCTCATTCCCCAGATGAACCGGCTCCTGTTAGTCTTAGCAGAAAAGGTAGAAGCCCCGTGGAGAAGGGTGACCCAGAAGGGGCCCTCTGCTTTCATCACCCATGCTATGCAGGTGGCCTTCTGTCCTTGCCCCCAAAGGTCTTTTGTGTCCAGTGTCAACCTAGGGATTCCTGTCACTTCTCCCTCACCCTGGCTTTGAAAAAAAAGATTCCTCTTTTGGTTTTATGAAAGCTCTGTCTTCAGTAAGTCCTTCGAAGGAGATGGCAGAATGCTAACAACCTGCTTAAAAACCAGAAAGCTGTCTAATTTTTGCAAAAGAGGTTTTTATTGTTCATTTTTCCTTTTACAGTTCTGCAATTCCACCACAGTATTTTTTTAAATAACTCAGGTGTTATGAGAACAAATTAGAAAAGAAATAACTTATGTGGACTGTAAATGTTTTATTTGTAAGATTCTATAAATAAAGCTATATTCTATAACTATTGAATGCCAAGTATGATGTCTTGCCATAAACCAGGTGTAATGCTGACATTTAAACACGAGGTGGCAGTGGTGACCCACTGTCTTGTGAAGTATTTTTCTGGTCCAGTTTATTTTTTTATTTTTTAAATGTATTTATTTATGCATACAAGAGCTGGGGTACAGGCCAGAGTCGCGGGAGGTGAGAGGATTCACCAGACAGAGCGGTGAAGGCAGACTGAAACACACTGCTGAGGGCAGCAGTGGGCACAGCAGGAGAGGTCTGCTGCGCCATGTGGGTCCCCTCCCTGGCTGGAGGCAGGGATCGAACTCGTGCTGCAGTGACTGTGGTTTGCTTCATAGTGCATTGCTTAACCCACTGCGCCACCAGGGAGGCCCTCTGGTCCAGTTTAATTTTTTTTTTTCTTCTTTACGCAGGCAAGAACTGGGGTATAGGCCAGAGGTACAGGGGGTGAGAGGATTCACCAAAGACAGTAGTAGCAGGCAAGTCAGGAGAGGTCTGCTGCCCCATGTGGGTCAGCTCCCTGGCTGATCTAACTCATGCTACAGTGGCAGGAGATAACTTTGTAGCGTTGAGACTTCAACCCCTGCACCACCAGGGAAGTCCAAGCTTAAATTTTGATGAGGGGATTTTATTTTATTTATTTATTTATTTTTTTTGATGAGGGGATTTTATATGGAAGCTTAAATATTATAATGTGCTCACTTTACAAATGGTTCATTTGTCTTCCCTGAGGCCTGTGATTTTCTTGATGGCAGACCATGAAGATGCTTTCTATAAAGAGCTTTCGAAGTTCATTAACCAGGTACCATATCAAACCACTACAATTGTTCACATGTCACCTTGGTCCATGGGTCTCGAAGCCTCCCCTGCCCGACCTCCCTTGGTCTCTCTGCACTGGGATAGGAGTCTATTGGCACAAAGCTCATTTGCAGGCTTGAATTGTCATTGCTGCTGTCTCTACACTCTTCCTCTGGGCAAAGGCTGTTTTCACTCTGTGCTTCTAGCACCTACCTCACAGAGAGTGAATGAAAAGACCTAGTGAAGGGCCTCCCTGGTGATGCAAAAGGTTGAGCACTGCACTGTGGGGCTTCCACAATCACTGCAGTGCAAGTTCGATCCCTGGCCAGGGAGGGGACCCACATGGCCCAGAAGACCTCTCCTGTCTTACCTGCTGCCCCCCCTCAGCAGTGTATTTCTGTTGATCTGCCTGTTCTGCTCCCCACTCTGTCTCTGGTGAATACTCTTACCACTCTCCCCACCCCCATACTACACAGCTCTGGCCTGTACCTCAGCTCTTGTATACATAAATAAATAAATCTTTAAAAAAAAAAAAAAAAGACCCAGTGAAGTTCCTGTGCCTGAAAAGACTGTCCCTTTCTACGGTCACAGTCCTCTTGTGTCTTCTGGTCTTGCTCCTACCCTGTTACCTAGCCCTCCTCTATTCAGAAACAGAAGTTGGAGGTGAATTTTTGGCCTGCCTAGAACAGCGAGGCAGGTAAAGCAGGTCACCTAGGAGACTGGCACTTTGACCTTGACACATTCTTACCCCTCCAAGCTCCTCTGCAGCGTGGGGGAGGGTGGCTGCCCTGCCTGTCTGAGGCTTCTGCATGTTCTCTCCCAGGGATGCTGAGGCCTGACTTGAGCAAAATCCATTTCAGTAAATTATAATAGACTCCAATTGTGCACACAGGACTTTTGCTTTGTGGAAGAATAATATGTAAGAACTTTTATATTTTTTTTCCTAATTATGCATACAAGCACTGGGGTGCAGGCCAGAGGTGTGGGGGGTGAGAGGATTCATCAGAGACAGAGCGGGGAGCAGAACAGGCAGATCAACTGAAATACACTGCTGAGGGAAGCAGCGGGCAAGGCAGGAGAGGTCTGCTATGCCATGTGGGTTGCCTTCCCAGCTGGCAGCAGGGATTGAACTCGTGCTGCAGTGGCTGTGGTCTGCTTCCCAGTGCGTTGCTTAACCCACTGCACCACCAGGGAGGCCCCAGGACTTTTATATTAATGATCTGATATGAAATACCTAAACTTCTAGAGAAGGATGTTCAGATAGCAGCAAAGTGAATTCCTTTCATCCTTCTGGAGTAAGCTGAATTGCATTCCTTTCATGATAGGTGATTCTTTCAGATACATTTTTTAAATAGAAAAAATTAGAGCTTGGAAAAGAACCATAAGTCCTTATCAGCCTTCAGCTAAGTATGTTTAGAATTCCTAGCCAAAAATCATTTTTCTTCCCAGCATCACAACCCTTTCTTGCCAGATGTCTACTCAGGGCTTATTTTAAACAAAGGAAGGGAGTTAACAGAAAGTGTCTTCCTGTATGACAGCAATCTTTGACCCTGACAGTGGGTGGGATTCTAGGATGGTGGCATCAGTTATAGTTAAGAAGTAGCCCCAAACTGGCAATCATAAGCCAAGAAGTAGTTCTTACATCCACCAGATTATGGGTCTTGTTTATCAGCGGCTTGCTTATAAATCTTTGGAACATTTAGATTGCTTAAGAACAAGCTTAGGCAGTAATCTACATGGATTTTTACATACACACGTAACAAAGCTAAATTCCTAGTGGGGACCCCTGATTAAAAAATCACCCTTGGGCCTCCCTGGTGGTGCAGTGGGTTAAGCAACGCACTATGAAGCAAACCGCAGCCACTGCACATGAGTTCAATCCCTGCCGGGGGAGGAGACCCCCTCCTGGTGTGGGGCAGACCTCTCCTGCTGTGCCTGCTGCTCCCCTCAGCAATGTACTTCAGTTCATCTGCCTGTTCTGCTCCCCCCCTATCTGTGGTGAATCCTCTCACACCCCACACCTCTGGCCTGTACCCCAGTGCTTGTATGCATAAATAAATGTCTTTAAAAAAATAAAAAATCACCCTTTCTCTTCTGGCTTAAGTTGCCTGGGGAGTCTCAGACTCGGTGCAGACATGGCCAAGTTCAAGAACCATGCCACAAAAACAGCATAGAGATGGCATCAAGAAACCCCAGGTACAAAGATAAGAATCTCTTGAAGAGCTGGGCCCCAAGTTCCTGAAG
Organism: Galemys pyrenaicus; assembly: GCA_019455555.1. NCBI lineage: Eukaryota > Metazoa > Chordata > Mammalia > Eulipotyphla > Talpidae > Galemys > Galemys pyrenaicus. Next base: position 3,078,180 of record JAGFMF010011638.1, on the reverse strand, counting down.
AAGATAGAGACCAGCAAGGACGTGAGTGCATTTTCTGGGGCTACTGAGACCCTTGTAAACCCAAGGAGGTCAAGGGCCACAGCTGCAAGCTGGTTGAGTTGCCTGTATCACTCACCCAAGCTTGGGAAACACCAGTGCCTGGCACTGCCAAGGGAGTCCAGCTCTCCTGGCCGGAGACTGTCATTCAAACCCAGGCCAAGGATGCAGCTACAGCATCCTTTCCCAGGCCCCACAAAGGCTCCAAAATAGAGAGCACTGCCTGCATGAGGACAGGCGCACAGGTCTCCCCCCAGGCTGCTGTCTGCAGGCATTGGTGTCTTGTGCTACTTGTGCAAATAAACCTGAGGCAGAATCTGTCACACACACCAAACAAAAAACCAAAATTCCTTGGGTGAACTAATTCTAAATGTGAAATGTACTCTTAAACTATCCTGCATTTGACTTTTTTTTTTAAAGATTTTTTAAAAATTTTTTTAAAGATTTATTTATGCATACAAGAGCTGGGGTACAGGCCAGAGGTGTGGGGGGTGAGAGGATCCACTAGAGACAGAGTGGGGAGCAGAACGGGTAGATGGGCTGAAACACACTGCTGAGGGGAGCAGCAGGTGAGGCAGGAGAGGTCTGCTGCGTCATGTGGGTCCCCTCCCTGGACGGGGATCAAACTCACGCTGCTGTGCCACGGATGCTTCACAGTGCGGCGTTTAGCCCAGTGCGCCACCAGGGAGGACCAGATTTATTTTATTTACGCATACAAGAACTGAGGTATAGGCCAGAGGTACAGGAGGGTGAGAGGATTCACCAGAGACAGAATGGAGAACAGAACAGGCAGATTGACTGAAATATACTGCTGAGGGGAGTAACAGACGAGACAGGAAAGGTCTGCTGCATTGTGAGGGTCCACTCCCTGGCTGGGGATCGAACTGTTGCTGTAGTGACTGCAGACAACTTCATAGCGCAGCAACTTAACCCCTGTGCCACCAGGGAGGTCCCCTGACTGACTTTTTCTTGGTGAGCACATTTATTTCATACAGGAGTTAGGGGTGAGCTACTGCTGTCTGTCAGTGTATATGGCATGGTAGGGACAGGGAGAGGTACTTGTGCTCTGGAGTGAGAGCCAGGCTGGGAAGGGGTGGTAGAGAACAGACTGAACAGTGAAATATAAGGGTAGGGGTGTAAGGAAGCTTTGCACACATCCTTGAGCCCACAGTCTAGGCCCACCTAGTCAGCAGAGCATGAATGAATAAGTGAAGTAATAAGGAGCCACGAGGCTGGACATGGGGCGGGCACCACGCATGCCCATAGCCCACATTCAGTGCTGCCCTGTCTGGCCCATGTGGCCTGATGTATTGTCTTGTCCACGTGACACGTGTCTGCCCCTTCCGAGCCAGGCAGGCCTCATGCAGCTACTGCAAGTAGCAATAAGCCTCAAAGCAGTGTCTACCAACATTGGCCACTATCACGTGGCCACCCAAGGTCAGTGCCAGGCCTGCGGCTCTGCAAACTTGTTAATATAAGACAGGGAGGAGCCAACACTGGCCAATACTTGGATGAGCCTCTTGCCCCAACTGGCCACAAAGATTGTCCCATTGCAATTGACAGCTACTCCCATACTGGGTGGGGGTGGCAGGGAGAGCTGCCCACCGCCCTGGCCGTGGGAACAGAACTTGAAGAGGAGCTCTCCGGTGGTACTTGACCTTCACTGCATGGTTCTGGAAATGTGTCACTGTGTTCTCATTCTTGTTCCCCAGCCAAAAAGTGGGGTCTGCAAAATAGCCCACAGACATGCCTTTGGGATGGAGCAGAAAAAGCAGTCACTGTAGAATACGATTGTATGTCCACTGGCTCTATAGCACTCCCTGGGTGTCCATGAGGTGGCCAGCCCCTGGTGATCTTGAACTTATCCTTAGCAAAGACAGAAAATGCTGACTCAACAGTCATTGTGGACTGCGCAGCAATGTCCCTGCTGATGTCGGCCACACCTCTGGAGGGCCGTACCCACCCTTGGAGCCCAGAGCCAACTTGACCTTGCCCACATTGGAAGAAACTGAATACATTGTCACTGTCCGTTGCAATGATGTAGCGCCTGCCAGCTGCTACCACAATGGGGACTCTGCCCTTCTCCCTTCCAGGACTGCCAACTCCCAACATGAGCTCATCTTCCTCATCTTCAATGGTTCTGTCCTCTGCGCTGCCCTGCTGGACTCGGGTCTGGGACTATACACCCTGTAGCTGCCCAGACAGTGGCGGGATGGGATGTTATACTTGACATCCAAGAAGATGACAGGTGCCCAGGACATAGGGTGTACACACTTTTATTTATTAAAGAATTTTGTATTTGGGGCCTCCCTGGTGGCGCAGTGGGTTAAGCAACACACTATGAAGCAAACCGCAGCCACTGCAGCACGAGTTCGATCCCTGCTGCCGGCCGGGGGGGGGA
>JAGFMF010011638.1:3043256-3070675 GCA_019455555.1 Galemys pyrenaicus | reverse complement strand
CTGCTGTGCCCGCTGCTCCCCTCAGCAGTGTACTTCCGTTGATCTGCCTGTTCTGCTCCCTGCTCTCTGTGGTGAATCCTCTCACACACACACCCCCCCTCCCCCCCGCCACCACACACCTCTGGCCTGTACCCCAGTGCTTGTATGCATAAATAAATAAATCTTTTTAAAAAAAAAAAGAATATGAATCCTGATAATTTCAAATGTTTGCCTTATTTGAGTCAATACAGAAAGTTAAAGGATAACCAAATTCCCCGATTAGATAAAAGTATGATCGACACTGGTAAGGTGGATTGGGGTATATGGCAAATGAAATCATCCTCCATTGTGGCTGGGATTCAGTAATAATGAAAACCAAACCAGCGCTGATGAAGTTAGACTTATTCATTAAAATAAAACAAGTTTCACTGATAGGCTAGTGAAGTGTTATATCCAAAAAGTAAAAAAAAAGTTACACTTTTCTGCCTTCTATATTTTCACGGAGTGGTTCTAGGTGTTTTGTTTCAATCAGAGAACTCAGTTAGAAAACCCCAGGTGAAAAAATGAACGCTGCTAGGAAAAGGCCTGGACAATAGATAGGCCTTTGAAAGAAAAGACTGTTTTTCTTTATTTTTACCTACTTATAAAGTATTGCTTTCTCATCAGAGAAAATTTTAGAAATACAGGATATTTTTAAAATATATATGTTACTCTTAATCACACCACCAAAACATAGCCGTTAACATTTTTTGGGTGTATTCTCAGCAGATCAGTCTCCATGGGTGTATTGACTGTGTAGATTTTACTTTTTCTTTAAATATATTTTTGGTTTGCACTTTTTTTTAAGATTTATTTATTTATTTATGCATACAAGAGCTGGGGTACAGGCCAGAGTGATGGGAGGTGAGAGGACTCACCAGAGACAGAGCGGGGAGCAGAACAGGCAGATCAACTGAAATACACTGCTGAGGGGAGCGGCAGGGGAGACAGGAGAGGTCTGCTGCTTCATGTGGGTGCCCTCCCTGGCCGGGGATCGAACTCACGCTGTTGTGCCGCGGAGGCTTCACAGTGCGGTGCTCAACCTGCTGCACCACGGCCCTAGATTTTACTTTTTTAAGATTTATTTCATTTGTTTATGCATACAAGAACTGGGGTACAGGCCAGAGGTGTGAGGGGTGAGAGGATTCACCAGAGACAGAGTGGGGAGCAGAACAGGTGGACTTACTGAAATAAATTGCTAGGGGAGTGTATATGATAACTTGATCGCGCTGAGACTTTAACCCCTGTGCTACCACAAAGGCCTATGTTTAGCCTCCCCGGTGGTGCAGTGGGTTAAGCAACATACTATGAAGCAGACGGCAGCCACTGCAGCACGAGTTCGATCCCTGCTGCCGGCCAGGGGGGGTACCCACATGGCACCGCAGACCTCTCCTGCTGTGCCCGCTGCTCCCCTCAGCAGTGTACTTCCGTTGATCTGCCTGTTCTGCTCCCCGTTCTGTCTCTGGTGGATTCTCTCACCCTCCACACCTCTGGCCTGTACCCCAGTGCTTGTATGCATAAATAAATAAATCTTTAAAAAAAAAAAACAAAGGCCCATGTTTATTTAACTTTATAAGAAACTTCAAAGCTGTTTTCCCAAGCATTTGTAGCATTTACTTCCCCCAAGCATGCAGGAGTGTTCCAGTTGGTCCCTCCTTGCGGAGTCCTTGGATTGAGAATCTTTAATTCGAGCTGTCCTGATAGGCTACTGAAGTGTTATATCCATATGGTATAATTTGCATTTCCCTGATGACTAATTATTTTGAGAATCCTTTCATTAGCTGTACATATTTCCTCTTTGTTTGATACTGCCAAATCCCTTTCCGGAGAAATTGTGCCAATTTATAAATCTACCAACAGTGTCACCTTTTAAAAATGCTTTCCAATTTGCTATGTGAAAAACAGCATCTTGTTTTAATTTGCATTTTTTACTACTAATGAAGTTGTGTTACCCATAGGCCAAAGGGGAACCAATGTCAGGAAATTCTTAAGCTATTTTCAGAAATTTAGGCAAGATTCCTGCTCAAACTGGTTTGTGCCCAGTGAGCATGTACAGACAGAATAAGCCTCCCAGGAAGAGTAAACTTAGATTCATTAACATCCTTTAGCAAGTTAAACACCCCATCCCAGAGGCCAAAAGCTGCTGCCATATTTTCTCATCATGCAAAGTATGTAGAACCAAGATCCCACCTCTAATCTGAGCAGCTCCTTAGCCACTCCCCCAAATAACCAGCAATTATCCTTTATTGCTCTGGTCTCCAGAGAAGTCTGGCAGCCAGCTCCCTGTCTCCTTGACTCAGCAATAAACTCTTGACCCTGGTTATTGGCTTGGTCTGAGCTATAGGTGGATACACGCCAACTATGAACCCCTTCAGTTTGGGAGTTTGGTAACAGTTGAACTTAAAATAAAAACACAAACAAACCCCAAAATTTAGTGCCTTATATTTTATTCTTTCATGAATTCTTTGTTCATGGTCTTTACCCTGATATATGAGATGCAAGTATTTTCCCAGCTTTCCGCCTTTTAATTATATAAAATATATAATTAAAAATATATTTAAAAAATTCCAGGTAGTCAAACATAATAATCTTCTGTGGTTCTTTTCATTACTTCTGTGCTTTCAATATTCTTGTCTGAATTCATTGAGATGGTTTTAATTTGATAAACATACACATTAGGAGGAAGTGTGTTATCTTTTGGTGGTATTAGCTCTAGAATTACCACAATTATCCAAGGAGGGTAAGTCTTCGTTTTCTATCACATTTTTCTTTTATAAAAACTGATGTATGGGGGCCTCCCTGGTGGTGCAGCGGGTTAAGCAACACACTATGAAGCAAACCGCAGCCACTGCAGCACGAGTTCGATCCCTGCTGCCAGCCAGGGAGGGGACCCACATGGCGTAGCAGACCTCTCCTGCCGTGCCCGCTGCTCCCCTCAGCAGTATGTTTCAGTCAGTCTGCCTGTTCTGCTCCCCACTCTGTCTCTGGTGAATCCTCTCACCTCCCATCACTCTGACCTGTACCCCAGCTCTTGTATGCATAAATAAATAAATCTTTAAAAAAAATTAAAAAACAAAAACTGATGTATGGGGACCTCCCTGGTGGCGCAAGGGGTTAAGCACCACACTATGATGCATCAGCAGCCACCACCGCGCAGCACAAGTTCAATCCCTGGCCAAGGAGGGGACCCACATGACACAGCAGACCTCTCCTGCCTCACCCGCTGCTCCCCTCAACAGCATGTTTCACTCAAGCCACCGGTTCTGCTCCTCACTCTGACTCTGGTTAATCCTCTTATCCCCAAGCCTCTGGCCTTTACCCCAGTTCTTATATACATAAATAAAATAAAAATCTTTAAAAAAAAATCTATAGACTTGCCTATATTGTTTTACAGCAGCATGAACCTCGGAGGCAGGTCTAGGTCTCTGTGCCAAAAGTGAAGTAGGGATTGTTTAAATTGGGTATGTAACAGGGTGGGCCCCAGGAAAAGGGGAGGTTCCAGGTTCTCTGACCCACCAAGGGGAAGAGTGGAGCTCAACACGGAGGAGGGGACCCTGGAGAGGATCTTGGAAGAAGAAAGAAGGTTGGAGAACTACAAGGAGATCTGGAGGAGGCAGATGGAGCGTAGAGACTTGTGAAAAAGCTGCACTTGCTTCTTGGCCCTGGACTGGTTTAAACAGATGTGGGAGAGAGACCTATGGGGAAGTTAACAACGGCAGTGTGTGTTTTGATTTCCATTTTGCTATTTTCCTTCCAGACTTGTCTAGCTGTTTCTGACCCTTTCCTATGGGTCCCCACCAGAAGGTACCTTAGACTTGTGGCAGGTTTTTGGGCCTCAGTGGCCCTACTTTGGGCCAACCTTGTTTGGCTGGACATTTACTTGTGAGAGGATGGGTAACTTTAGGTCCTTGACGTGAAAACTACTTTATTTTTTCCCTTCTCTTTTCTTTATTGCACGCTAACTGTATTAAAGTTCTTTTCCATTAAAGGTCTTATGTTCTAGAGTATGTTTTGTCTTGATGCAGTGGATGCCAGAACCTATTTAGAGCAGGCAGGTTTGGGGGTTCTGGTCTGCCCCCTTTCCCTGCCCTGTAACAGGTAGGTGACACACAGGGCTTATGGGGTCAGTTTTCACAGGGAGGTCTAGCTTATGGCTCCTTAGATGTCAAAAGGAAATGAAGAGGTAGAGGGTCTTCACACCACTTGGACCCTGAGAAACTGAGGCTTTTACTACTGGATTGGAACTTGGACACAAAGTCCTTCTAACTATACTAATTTTCCTTAATAAGTCCTCCTTTCTATACTGATTGCTTCAACAAATGTGAACACTAATATCAGGGGTTTAAAGTGGCGGTTTGGTGAATATGAGACAGGAAGTGTCCCGGGGGAAGGGGGAGGACAGAACTCAGGGGCAAAACATTGTGGGTGGCATGGGTTGATAAACAAGTAGTTAAACCAACCTGATGGCTGGGCCCAGGAACCCGCTGCCAGAAATTTCTTTGGCCCATTGCTTTACTACTAATTTTCCCAGATTGGGAACTGCTGAACTATCTTTTTACATCTCATCCAGTTGGCTGTTATGGAGATAAAGATCTTGAGAGCAGATGAGTCTGGACTGGGGCACAGAGTTCACTTTGTCCACGGCCACCATCCTGCAGGCCCATGGAAATGCAGCTGGGCAACAATACAGGGACCACACTCTGATGGACATATGGACTTCGTTAAGTCCACTCTCTGTGCCCTCTCAGCCAATAAAGTTTAGTTCCTTTGATCACAAACCCCAGCTCTTACACCTATAAAGACCCCTCACCCTGGCACCTCGGACTCTCTGGCCTCAGGTGTCTCTGGGGAGTTCTCCTTCAAGCTCTTTCACGCCTCAGTAAACGCTAACTCCTTGCCTGCCCTCACTGATGCCCGTGGAGCCCTCTTTTCCATTTGGACCACAGCTTGGGAGCAGGGGCCCTCAGTTCATCCTCGAGATTCCCAGAGGGGTGGGAGCAGTGGACAGTGGCTGGTCGCTTCGCTTCCAGTTTATCTGCCTGTGTTCCTTGAGGGTGGGACCAGACTGAGGGACACCCCTCCCATTTTGGTGACAAAGAGCGGGAGAGTTAACTGGGGGGGTAAGGTGCATGGGCAAATTGATCAGGACGTGGGTGGAAGATCCAGAGGAGAGGGCAGGAGGCTTCCAGAGGGGAAGGTCTGAGAGGCCAAGGGCACTCTGCAAGGTGGCCCCTGGGTGTCAGGAGTTTCATGCCACCACGGAGCAACTTTGCCTTCCCACCCCAAGTACCGCTGCAGGGCTACAAGATGGCCGCGACTTCTATGGGACTTTCCGTGCAGGACCCGGGGGTTGGCGGCAGGCGCTGCAGGCTTAGGCAGCCGTAGGCAGCAGAGGTAGAGTGAGCGGTGGGGAGGTCGCCTGAGAAGAGAAAACAAGACGCGGGCGCAGAGGAAGCAAGTGCGCGTGCGCGCCGGGGCCTCCGGGAGAAAGGGAAAGCCTGGGCGGGCGACCGGGAGCGGGGGCGGGAGGTCAGGTGGACGCGCCGGCCCAGGCATCGGGGCCGCGCGTTGGGCCTCGGCGCGGGGGCGCGCGCTCCGCCGGGGAGTTGGGAGCGCGCGCGCACGCGGGGTGGGCCACGAGCTGCCGCGGGGCCCGGGTTGCTTCTGAGAGCCGCGGACCGGGCGCTCCGGGATCGGCGCCTCTGGAGGGAGCGGCCGGTAGGCCCGCATCCCGTCGGCGGAGTTCGAGGCACGGCTGCTGCGGCCGCCGCCGACTGTGCCTGGGCCGCTCTGAGGGGCGCGGCGGGCTGACTGCCCGGGTCGCTGAGACCGCAGGAGACGGAGGCGGACCTGGGCCGGCTGGCTGCTGGTGCCGGGAGGCCGAGGGACCATGTCCGGGAGGATCACCCCCCTCTCCACCACCGAACGCGTCATCAAAGGTGCCGAGCGGGCCGGGCCTTGACCTGGGGAAACGGCACTCGGCGGGGTGACGGCTCGGGCCGGGGGGTGAGGGGCGCGGAGGGGGAGGCGGGAGGGCGGTGAGGACCGGGCAGGGCCGGTCTCGGGGAAACCTGGGCGGTGCGGGAGAGGGGGGACGGGGATCCCCACCGCCTTCCCCTCCGGGGGCTCCGGGCGTTTTCTGTTGCACCTGGATCCACAGCTGGCTGGAGGTTGCGAATTTATCTCCCGTAGTGTCAGACTTCCAGGTAGGGTGGGAATTTCTTCTTCCACCACCCCAAAAGGGTCTGGATCCCTTTTTTTTTTTTTTTTTTGAAGAATTGACTCCTTTTCTAGTGTCATATCTGAGGAAGCCATCTCGGCTGATGTGTGCAGGAGTTTAGACTCTTCCAAATAAGATCTTTCTGCCGCTCCTCTTCTTTAGGGTCAGATTTTTTTGCCCTTCCCCCACCCCCTTTTTAGGACCTGTACCGTGTACCTTTGGTCATCACTTTCCAGATCTTCACATGTCACCGCCAGTATTAAAAGAAACAGTCTGCTGAAATTAATACCAACAAATACATTGTGTGATGTTTGAAAGATTTACAGATCTCTTGACGTGATATTGGTGTTTTATTTTGCCTTTGGCCACAGAGAGTTGGAGAGTGGTTTTCTGATTCAGATGTCCAACATAAACTAAAATGTTCCTTACTAATTCTTCTAGGGTTTTACACTATAGTTGTTTTTGCCCTTAAACTAAGAATACCAGTTTAAACCTAACCACTAATTTATGTGCTGCTTTTGTTCAGCCGTAAGACTTAAGTACAAGTCTTTGAGTTTTAACAATCGGTTTGAAAGCACTATTTTATAAGAAAGCAATATACCCCAGACCAGCTGCGTTAGTGGCTTCTGTATAAGGGAGTTAGATATAAATGGGGGAAACTGTTAAAAGTTTTCTTTTTTCATTTTGCCAGTTAGAAGGGGGAAGGAAACTAAGACTGGTGATAAAAATTCGTTTTTCTTTAAGTGGAAAGCCTATTGAATGTTCAGTGAGGGGGGAGAATTTTGATATGTAACTTAGATTTTTTTCCTCTTAAAAACAAAGCATAGATGTTGATTGTGTAACTTTTTGTCCCCACACCTAAACCGTCATTCTCACAAATGCTGGTTATCTACGCTCTGTATAGTGTTTAGTAAATATAATGGGATTTTTGGAGACTCACCTACCCAACATTTGTCTGGGATCATTAGGAATTTAAGTCCATTGTTCATTTACCTGACTTTTCTCTCTTTGTTAAATTGCTTTGACCATTTTAATGCCAGTATTTATAGACTCTAACCTCTTAAGACTCAGAATATACTGCATAACCTTTTTTGATAGATCAAGGTCATCATTATGTACATTTAATTTCTGTCCTGTGCTGTTAATATGGCCGGTGCATTCTGCTGTATAAGGGTGTTGGCAGTTTTCTCCTGTACTAAAATGACTCCTCACTGTTATACCAGTTTAGAGCTTTTGTCTGTTTTCAGCTTATCTTCTCCAGGTCTGTTCTCTATCTGTCAAAATATGTATGCCCTTACTGCTTTTTCATTTGCCACTGCTAGGCTGAAGCAGGCAGGGAAACCAGATCAACCAGAATTGCGTGTCAACTCAGAATAAATAGGATTCTAGTGAAGCTTAGTGTCAGTCCTCAGATCTTTCAGGAGTCTCAGGTTCTGATTGCCATTGTAATGTATAATTTCCGCCAAAAATGCCATATAGATTTAAAGAAATTTTAACAGGACCCTTTTAGATTCTTAAGTATAGATAAAGTAAAATAAAATGTGGTTAAAATGGAGGTTCTGTCTGGCTTAATGCTTGGCATGCTCACAGTTAAGTGAACACCATCCTCATAGCCTTTGTGATTCAGATTTGGTTTTTTTTGGCAAAATTATAAATTACTGTATGCTGTGTACCTTTAAGAATCCTCTCAAATAAACAAGTGATTTCAGGTCCTTAGAATGTGTGGATTTATCTTGCATATAAAAACTTCAGCATAAGAATTTGATCAGAGCACTTTGAGCTTTTCAGTGAAGTTGCTTTTTTCCTGGATTTTTCAGAGTTTGAAATATTTGAAGTTTCTTCTAAGAAAGTAAGGTGTCAGTTTATATATGTATATATAGCCAAGGTCCATTGTATTTGGGTACCAAATCCTGATTTGTTATCTTCTGGCCAGAGTTGTATGAATTTATTTTCAGTTAGCAATCTTTTTCAGAGGTGCGACCACACCCGAGTTATTTTTGGTTCTGTCATTTCCGGTTAACTTTCAAGTTGATTTAATTGTTTCGTTTGAGCAGATTTTTGAGTGATTGGGTGGGTGGGAGAGATTTGTATTTTAAATGTCCTTTAAACAGCAACTTTTCTAAAATGAAACAAGGCTAGACCCCAGGTAAGAAAACCTAGGTTTTATTCTGGCTTCTGGAGCATGTTTGACCTTTTTTATTTTAACCTTGCCTTTTTTTTTTTTTTCTTTCAATAATCTCATCTGCAAAACAAGGTTACTAATACTCTGTCAAGCATTGAGCCATGCAAGTGACATAAGGGATGTGAACATCTTAAGACAAGGTGCTATTATGAAACATGGTAGTAGTTTGATATTAGATCACTTCCTACATTGGGATTAATAGAGAAATCAAAACTATCAAAATTAGGAAGTGTGTGAAATTTTAACATAAATGAAGAAACTATTCTCAGTCAGGAAATAACCTCTTTTACAATACATAAATGATATCATGGAAAGCAAGGTAAAGAGAGATCCATACAGAGTGGCTTAGTACCTCGTTGGCAGCTGGTTTCTTCTCTAGCCGTTGAAGGTGTTTAATGTCAAGAATATAAAAATACCTAAGATTTCACTCATTCATTAAATGTGTCTGGAAAACCATCTGCAGTGTAAGCTACAAGGTACTCATTGGTTTCTTTGTTTTAAAAGTAACTTGCTGTGAACCTTTAGAACAGTGGCGTGCTCTGGGCCACCACTCTGGTGTCTGGAGCCCAGAGCTGGACTTTCAAATGCTGCATCAAATCTAAGCCTGATTTTTTTTTTTTTTAACCCTGTTTCCAAGTTTCTTCTTTTTTGACAGTGATTTTTATAAAAACACTTTATTCCTTTGAGCTGAATCTTTTCACTAGTGACAAGGACATTTCAGTTGAGAAATTGCATGATAGATACAGAGACTCAATATGCTGAATAAGGTTTAACAGAACATTCAGGCTCTTTAGTAAGATGTTGACCACCTCTCCTGTTCTCAGTGGAATCCAGATACATAGATTCAGAGAAGGTGCTGTGTCATTTGTAGCACACACTGGAGGTCACAATCTCTTTAATATCCTGCTGCTGAGACTCCTGTGACTGATTTCTTGAAAGGTTTTTGATAGCAAAAAAATCGTATCTTGCCAACAAAATTTAAGTCTAACATTTAAAGGTTTTAAAAGATCAGTTCTGATTTTCCTCATTATCATACTTGAAAAATGAAATCACTTAGCTTGAATAATTGATGCATAATTTCCTTGTAACAGTGGTGAAAGAAAACAGTGGTGAAAGTACATATTTAAATAATGTATATAATATTAACACTCATGGCGAGTATAGCTTCAAATCACTACTAGTTGGGGCTAATAGGTGCAAAGCTTATTAGGGCCCAGCATACTACAAAGAAATAAATTTACATTATCAGAGAGTTCAAAAAGTGGCATTATAGTGTGAAGACCCTGTCAGCTACCACCTCTTTCTCATTCTCTTAAGCCAGGCTGAAAATATGTGAAAACAGGCATAAATATATACATATATACACATATGTTTTATATATATATTATAATTCTTACAAGAATAGCAAAAGTGATGCAAAATCTTCAGTGTGAGATTATGATTCAGCTACATTTTACAAAAATAAGTTCTAAGATGGCAGTAATCCCAGTCAACATCCTGGGTTAGATCTTAAGAGGGGCTGATAATTTATACAGTCAAATTCTAAAATTTATAGATAAAATTAGTTCGGTACTGCAACTGAGAAATACAACTCTTAACATTTACAGCTTCCAGGCCACAGTTTAATGGTCTGAAGTATCAAAGTGGTTTGATGAGTTAGTTGGTGGGCACTTACAAACTTTTGCCTGTTATAAGGTTTTCAGTGCATCACTGAAATTTTTGGAGTATTTTATAAATTCTCTCTTTTGGTGTTTCAATCCTCTAAGGTCAAGTATTGATATTTCTTGAAAATGTTATTCACTGTATCAAGGCTTTTTATTGCACTGGCTATATCCTTGATTGTCTCCAGAAACCTCACTGTCATTGATATCATCTGGAATCTCACTGAGAATTGGTTTAAGTGTTTGTGCCTTTCCGTGTTGGTCCTGGAATTCTGGCTCTGGTCGTTCAGTCATATGCTCTTCTACATCAACTGCCTTTGGGTTTTTTTTTTTTTTTTTAAGATTTATTTACTTATGCATACAAGAGCTGGGGTACAAGCCAGAGTCGTGGGAGGTGAGAGGATTCACCAGACAGAGTGGGAAACAGAACAGGCAGACTGACTGAAACACACTGCCAAGGGCAGCAGTGGGCGAGGCAGGAGAGGTCTGCTGCACCATGTGGGTCCCCTCCCTGGCAGGCATCAGGGATTGAACTTGTGCTGCAGTGGCTGTGGTTTGCTTCATAGTGCATTGCTTAACGCACTGCTTGCTTAACCCACTGCGCCACCAGGGAGGCCCTAAATCAACTGCCTTTTGAAGAAGAGATTCTGTAGAAGATTAACTTCTATGCTTTTTTTCCTCTAAAACTTCATAGTGATGTCTGTGTGAGCCCTGGATTTTCTTTTTCAGCCTTAATGAAAACTGCTCTCGGTGTCTGTACTGCAGACAGCTCATTAAACACAGGATATATGATTGCACAGAGGTGCACAGGAGTCACGGAAGTAGTTTCAACTTCATTTTCATCTCTTCCACTGTCACCCTCTCAAGGGCCAAATAGTAGAGAAAGCAGTGCACAAATTCAAAGGAATCTTCATTTGCTGCAGAATTTCTTCTCTTTTTTTTGTAACAAAAAGATAGGGCAAGCAAACAATGGAGGCACTGACTTCATTTCCCACTTTTGGAGCCCTCTTCAAATCCTGGACCCCTTCAAAGACTTTAAGAATAGTATGGGCAGAAGTTGCTATTTCTGTTACAAGGCACCCCAGTGTGAAGTGGGTTGCCTCACTGAGTCCTCACCCGCACACTTAAAAGGGACTTACAATGAGACCCAACTGCAGGCACACACAAAAAGGGGTAATAAAGGGCTTATTTACAAAAAAGGAAAAATAAAAAAATGAATAACTCAGGGAGAAAGAAAGGAGAAATTGGTGAATGCGTCCTACCAGTTCTGCTGAGCTGGAACCCCAATATCACTCTGAAAGCTGGCAAAAAACCAAGGACCCCCCCCAAAGCCCACATCTGTTTCTATACCAAACCTGGCTGCTTAACTCCACCCTCAGTTCCTAGCAATCCTCCCTGCCGTGGTGATGACATTTTGGGGTTTGTAGTCCTTGGTGTCTTGGATCTCTTTGGTCTGGGCTTGGGGTGGGGTCCATAAAACCTATTTGTCAGGTTTGTTCAGGACATCCTTTCCCCCCAACATTTCCACAATTATGCTCTGAACCCCAGTTCAGTCTCTAGTGCCTTTGCCGTATGTATTTCCACAGCTCTTGTCCCGTCTCTTCCTTTTTCTCTTATAATGAGGATTTACCAAATATTTTAATTTTTCCTTTGAGTTTAACGCCCCAACCCCCACTACCATTTTGTAAAATTTGAAAGACAGAAACATGAGAAAACACTTTTAGTAGCTTCCCTCCAGGAACAGCTGTTCTTAATATATTTATTTCCATTTACTGGTATATTTTGAATTAAAGGGAAAGTGGATCACATGTATTAAAGTTTTCATTATGAAAATAATATTTTTATAATTTTACTTAACTAATGATGGCTTCAATCAACATGAAGCTGACTTGAAAGTACTTATATTCTTATTTTGTTTTTTATATTTTCAGTCATTTGCTACAACTCCAATCCAGAAGCATTTTCAAGTATAAATTTTCAGTGTAAACAAGTATGCACATCTGTTGAATTTGTCAGCAGTATTTATTTGTTCTACATTATGCTTAGTTTATCACTGTAATTAACAAGTTGCCAAACTATTTAACATTGGAAATCAGTGCTAGGTAAGATTCATACCTCTTAAATAGATGGTGAAACCTTGGAAAGGACATTTTAATTTAAACAATTCTTTTCTGAACAGAAATGTTGATCTTTTTTATTCATAGCTAATGATTGTGATGTAAGCCTTATTAAGACATTTGATAATAAATTTTTTTTTCCCCCATGAAGTACATATTATCACATTTTGTAAATTAAAAAAAATGTTACTGGTTCATTGAGAGAAAAATTTTGAGGACTCATTACTGAAGGGGAATTAAAGAATGAATTACTGATCTTTTCCCAACCAGCCTTTGATAATAGAGTATCTTTCCATTAAAGTGATGTTTTTGGAAAAAGCTAATGTTAGACATATTTATAAAAGACAAAACCACTCAACTAATCATTTGGGGGCTTTGCTGCTACTTAATTGCTGAAGGACTAGTAAAAGTAAAAGGGTGTCTTTCAGTCATCATCCATTAGCATAATCACTAATAGGCTATAACACTGTTTTAAAATTTCATTGTTAAATTTTAGGTGCATTTTGAATTAAATGTAAAACAGGTCTAAAAATTTAACCCAAATGTGCTAGTCATTTAAAAATCTGCCTATGTTACATGGAGAGAACTCTTAGGTCTCTTTATCCAATTTTATTTTATTGGTGTACTAGATTTTTATCATGAAATCTTTGTTTCTAGGGTCTTTGTTTATTAATGAAAGAGGAAGTAATTGGGTAGATAGGATCTCTAGATTGGGTGAGAAAGATATATATTGTATATGCTAGCCAAGATATAACGATCATTATTAGATTTATTGAGTGCTAACAATCTGTGATAATTTTTGTGTGGTGTCTAGACAATGTTATCCGAAGAGACTGAAATTCTAAATGAAATAGAAACTGGAGATAATTTAAGAATGCATTTAAGAACTACCTATGTAATTCTTGCCAAAAGTGTTTTAACCTAACTAATCCAATTTGTAGGCTTTTCTACAAGCCAGCTGGTCTGAACTCTTCAAAGATGTCAAAGTGACATCTTTTTAATTTAAAAGGCAAGTGAGCAATTCTAGATGAAAGAAGAAGAAAGAAAAATGATAGCCATATACAGTGCCTGCTTTAGGAAAATAAAAATATAGAGGGTTTTTGGGACAGTTGGAGAAATTTTAGCAGACTATGTTCTAGATAATATTGTGTGAGTATTAAATGTCTTGGGTGTGATGATATGGTATTGTGGTTAGAAAGGAGAGTGTTCTTAAT
Organism: Galemys pyrenaicus; assembly: GCA_019455555.1. NCBI lineage: Eukaryota > Metazoa > Chordata > Mammalia > Eulipotyphla > Talpidae > Galemys > Galemys pyrenaicus. The sequence continues at coordinate 3,057,263 of JAGFMF010011638.1, read as the reverse complement.
AGACCATATCTGTTTGAAGTGTTTAGCTTGAAATGTCACAATGTCTGCAATTTACTTTCCTATGGTTCAGGAAAAAATTATGTATTTGTTGAAAGAGAAATCAAAAGTGCCAAAACATTTACCATGGTGAATATAGGTAAAGAGCAAATGGGTGTTCCTTTGACCTATTCTTTCACTTTTTAATAGGATTTCAGTTTTTCAAAAATAAAAGTTGGGGAGATTATAAAAAAAGTACAATTAAGAAATTCCTTGAAACAACTAGGCTTAGGAAAGGTTACCATAATATTTGAGAAGTTGGAAGTCTTTATATGAGAAAGAAGAAAATGAGTTTTAAAGTATATTGTTTATAAGTGATGTGAAGTGGAGGTAACTTATTGAGCAAAAAGGAGTCAGCTTCAGCTGTATGGTGGGGCTTGGAATAACATGCAGAAGTGAGAATGGACAAAGTAGTTGATCAAAGAGAGCAGGGGTACACATCAGAGAACTGAAAGAGAGAAAATCTAGAGAAGGAGGAGGTAGATGCGTGCTGAAGTCCGCCAGGGCGGTTGACTGTGACTCAGTTAAGGGGACAACAAGGCTGTTCTGATACTAGGTTTTCTTTTTTTTTTTTTTAAACAAAACTTAATTGGTTTATAGATCTACTCCAAAATTATAGAAAATTAAAACACTACAAAAATAGATATTGTGAAAAGTGAGACAGCCATATCTTTATTTTATCAGAGATGCTGAAGTAAGAAGGCTGGTAGAGGGGTCAAATAAAGACTAAAAGCTCTGATCAGAAGAAGAGAATGAATTTAAGCACAGCTCCACCCCTGTTAATCTCACCACCGGCCTGTTTCATCACTGACTTGGGAGACCAGCCTGGGCTCAGCCAGACTCCTTCCCTTCATATCCAGTTCTCCCAGGCTCAGTTCTTCCTTGGGCCTTTGGTTTCTACGTAACCCTTTTCATCTCTTTTTCTTACTTCTTGCTTCTCTGATTGCAGAGCCTCTTTTTAGGACTATTTAATTTAGCCTGTGTGCTGCCAACAGGATCTGCTGATCCTGTGAGAGATTGTGTAGTGCTGGAAGTCCTTGGTGAGCATTTCCTGTCCTTCAGATAAAGGCTCTTGCTCTTTTCTTTGTTTGCGTAGACTTCCCTTCAGGACAACCTCTCTGACCTTGTCCCCTGCTGTATCTCCTCCTTTCACACCTCCATTTCCCAGGCCTGCTGAGGTGCCCTGGAACGGTGTTTGTCTTGAGAGTGGGCTCTTTGTTTTACTTCTGTGTGGAACTTCATCCCTCACTTGACTTGCCTCTTCTTAAGATTCTTTCAAGATTCATCCAAGAGAATTTCTGAGTTTTTTTCCCTTTTACTCAAAGACTGTGTAGCATTTTAGAACATAGGCTTCAGAGACATACCTGGATTCAAATTATGTCTCGTTTAGTGGATGCATGACCTTGGACCACTTAATCTTGTTTTATTTCAGTTTCCTTTTCTGAGGAAGAGGGATAACAAAAGCTAGCTCACAGGATGGTTGGAAGAATGAAACTAACTCCACTGAGCTTAGTGACAGGCACGTTGTAAGTGCTTAGTACATGTGAGCTGTGTGTTTGAGCTGCTGCCTTCTGTGTGCCCCCATGAGCAGCCTCATCAATTTCCAAATGTCTTAAACGTTTTATATTCTTTATTCACACTGAACTGTTCTCTTCACGGGTAAGAATGGTGTACTCTTTTTTTTTTTTTTTTTAAAAAGATTGATTTATCCATGCATACAAGAACTGGGGTACAGGTCAGAGGCACAGGGGCTGAGAGAACTCACCAGGGACAGAGTAGGGAGTAGAACAGGCACATTGACTGAAATACACTGCTGGGGGGAACAGCGGGTGAGGCAGGAGAGGTCTGCTGTGCCGTGTGGGTGACCTCCCTGGCCGGGGATCAAACTCATGCAGCAGTGGCTGTAGTGACTGAGGATGCTTTACAGTGCGTTGCTTAACCCCTTGCACCACCAGTACAAGGTGTATTCTTAAGGTGGCCAGCACAAAGTAAATGTTTGAGCGAGTGAAAGTATAAGATGCTTATGTTCTGGAAGGTAATGTAGGGAAAAGCACAGGCTCTGCCAATTACTAGCTGTGTAACAACTTGTTGCTTGTTTTCCTTGCTTCTAGTTTGAAATGGGGGATAATAGCACTTACCTGAGAATTTAAAGATTGCATTTCCTGTTAGGTGTGAAGCACTCAGTACAGTGTAATGCCCACAGTGGGTGCTTAGTAAATGTTTATAAAAGGAGTTAAACTGGGCCTCCCTGGTGGCGCAGTAGGTTAAGCAACGCACTATGAAGCAAACCGCAGCCACTGCAGCACAAGTTCGAACCCTGCTGCCGACCAGGGAGGGGACCCACATGGAGCAGGCAGACCTCCCCTGCCTTGCCCGCTGTTCCCCTCAGCAGTGTGTTTCAGTCCATCTGCCTGTTCTGCTCCCCACTCTGACTCTGGTGAATCCTCTCACCACCTTGGACTCTGGCCTGTACCCCAGCTCTTGTATGTATAAATAAATAAATCTTTAAAAAAAAAAAAAAGTGGGGGCTAGTCATGCTTGTAAGAATACATCTTGTGAGAAAAATGCTGGATGGTTTCCCCCCCTAGGAGGACTATAAGGGAACCAAATAAGCCACCAAGGAAAAGAATAATAACAACAACAATAATAAAAACATAACAAAAACAAAAAGACAAGGACAAGGACAAATATGGGACACTTGGTGGGGAGGGGGAAGGGAGTGGGTTGAGGGCAGAAGGACCACAAGAGACTGAGGTGAGGGTGCACTGGTGAAATGGTGGTGGGAATTCCATGGGGACCACGATTGATGTCAAATATGTATAAATAAAGAAGAAAAAAAAAGTAAAGTGGTTCCGGTGGAGGTGGGGTGGGGGATTTAGGGGGGTAAGAATACATCTTGTGGAAATTAGAATACGAATGTGAAATTTAAATAAAGGAATGTTTAATAAGTAAAAAGTCCAACCACAGATGATTAAATAATTATATATTTAAAAATATTATTGAGCTGGATATTTTGTTTACATCTGCAATTTTAATTCTACTTTCTCCACTTTTCTTTACTCTTTTATACACTACTGTGTGCCCTGGAAAGTTCATTTTTATAGAGTTTATGAACAGGTTCCCTTACTCTTTGGCACATGGTTAGGCTTGGCAAATGGAAAGCATTAGCAAAAAATAGATATTCTGATCAAAGGGTGGAAATTGAGAAGTCAGGGTACTTATTCCTCCTGCTACCTCTCTGCTGGGCCATAGTATGGCAGTGGTTAGGGGTTTCTATAACCATTCCATCCTGAACCAGTTCAGGCTTATGGATAGTAATAGCTTCCCAGATGCTAGCCCTGACTGCTACACTATCACTTAACTAACACTCAATCCGCATAAATGCCTTTCATTGATTTTAAGAAAATCATCTATTTCCTTTTGCTGCCACTAAAAATTACGTCACTGCTATATTGTCAGACAATGTATGGGTTTACCACAATTTATTCAACCAATACCCTACTGAAGAACATCTAAAGTGTCTTCTAATTTTAGTAGAGTTTGATTCCTAAAACAAAATCTGTGTACAATCTTTCCTGTTCAATTATAAGCAATTGTAAAGGTTATTCCTAGCAGAATGCTTGGAAAAAGTTGCCTCACCGACCCATACCAGACTTGGTGCACACCCTATGCAGTGGGAATTGTAGTGAAGGTCTCATGCTCCCCAGTGAGCCATGCTTTTATACATATATACATCCCTAGTCCAAATACCACCATCTGAAGACCTCTGTATCAGGGCCCTTTCCCAGACACCTCTGCTCAGACCTCCTTATGAGAGGTAAGCATTTTATCAAATATTTAAGGAAAATTCTTGAAAAACTAATGTGGAATAATCTTCAAGAAATAAAGAAGGTAAAGTGCAAAATAATATAGTATACCAATATTTGTATAAGAAGGGGAAGCAATAACATGTATATGTATTTGTTAGATATGCATAGGATAACTCCAGAAGATTATGCTGAAAACTGGGAGTACTGGATCATAAGGATGGGGGAGAAGGGAAGAAGATAAAAGGAAGGGAAGGGTAAGGAGATAGGAGTCTTTTCACTGCATTCCTTGATGCACATTTTAAATTTTATGTCTTGTGAATGCCTTACATATTCCCCCATCACTGCCAAAACTAAAATATTTTTTAAAATAAAAAATGCTTCTTAAAATAGTTTTAAATCATTGTAAAAGAATGTATGTTTAATGACATGGAAAATGTTCATATTAAACTGCTGAAGGAAAGTGTTGTGAAACAGAAATTTACATATAATTGAAATCTAGTAATTACATATGCTAGGGAGTTTTAAAAGTCTAGCAAAACATAATAAAAAGCTTTAACAATAATTATCTCTGGATAGTGAAGTTACCAGTCATTTTTATTTTCCTTTCTATGTTTTTCCTATTTTCCAAATTCTCTGCTTTGAAAATATATTACCTTTGCAGACAGAAGGAAATATTTGCTTTAAAAGGATATAATATAGTAATTAAAGAACATAAAACAAAAACATAACATCATAAATGTAGCTCACATGATTTTTAAATAAAAGAAGCCACACAAAAAAGAATGTTCATAGTATTGACTCTATTTTCTGGCTGTTCAAGAACAGGTCAAATTTATGTTGCTAGAGGCCCTTTAGCAACTGTAAGTATAGAAGGAATGGCTATAACTGAAAAGCCTTCTGGAATGTTAGAAATACTCCATGTCTTAATCTGGGAGGGTAGCTACATCAATGTGTATATGTGTACAAGTATCTTGAGTATTACACATAAGATTTGAACCACATTATGTATGTTTTATGTTAAATATTATGTATGTATGTATGTTAAATATTAAATCCAGGAATACATATTTTACATACATACACACAAAGATATTATGAGAGTTCTAAATGCCATATTCTAAAAATAGTTTCAATGGGGATGTTAGCTACAGAGAACATGTAATGGTAAATAGAGTAGAATCTGGGACCAGGAAAGATTTAGCTTGTATCCTAACTCTCACTTACTAGCTCAGTGAATTCAGCAAGTTACTTAACTTCTTTCTGTCTCATTTCCTTATATGTAAAAACAGGAACAACAGTTCCTACCTCATAGGATTATTTTAAGAATCAAATGAAACAACAGAGTACAATAAAGAGATTTGGATCACTCTCTTCACCTAAACACAACTAAAATAGAAAAATAAAAAGAAAGTAAAATTAGCTTAAAGGAAGATATAGAGATTCACTGACAGGATTTTCCTGAAGGTTTTATGCTGCAAGATTGGGGAGTGGGGCCGGGAAGAGTGAAGAGGCAAGAACACTAGCAGGTCCCACTGGTCCCACTGGGCACGGTGAATATCACCAGAGAAACTGTTCAGAAAGGGAATGGTGCAGACAGGCATGCACACTATTGCCAGGATTTCAGCAGCCATGCTGGACTGCAGGGTGACTGATGCTTGGCAGCAGGGATAGGTCAAACAAAAGGGAAAATTGGCAGCAGTGCAGTACAAGCATGCACATGGATCTGATCTGGACTCAGAGAGTTGGGCAACAGTAGAATTGGTATTAAGAATCTTCTCACCAGAATCACTCCAAAAAGATCCACAGTGAGTGATCCACATCACCTAACAGTCTGGACAAAGTACACAAATCCCATGCCAGGTGTCCCCTACCAGGTAGTGCACCACAGTCTGTGTCTGATAGCTCCTACTCTGCTTATCTCACCTGGCATCCATTGCAAAATGATTCAATCTAGGTGAATCATACCCATACCACAGACAGGAGAAGCAAGGAGGGAGGGCAGGTATTTAGGAACCCTGAAGCATCAAACAGCTTGTTCTGGGAGAGAAAGGTGAAAACAGAAGTGCTCTATTAGCCTGGAGCTGCCCTCTTCCTCACCAGAGTGAAACCAAATCACTGATCTCCAGCTTTCACTGGACAGTATTTTACCCGACCTGATGCCACAGTAAACAAAGAAAAGAAATAAACTCAATTAAACACATAGTTGCCCCAACCCTTCAAAAGGAAATAAGGCAACAGAGACCTTATCAGTGCTGCCAGACACACTGTTGGTACCCTGCCATGGGGTCTGTGTACTGTTTAGCCCAGTAGACCTAAAATATGAAGTATATAATGGTAACTAGAAGAAATAAGGCTAGGAAAATATACCTCAAGAATACTTTTCAGGAAGGAAAAATTTACTATGATTAATATGAATCAATATGTAAAAAAAACACATTAAGTATATATGCTTATATATACAGGAATATACTTTAAACAGGCCTAAAGCCTGAGCTGGTACACCAGAAAAACTGACTTCAAGTAACTCAATGTCTCAGTAAACAATTTTCACAGATAGAATGTATAAATATGTTGTGGTATATGTATACCATGGACTACTGTACAGCAATGAAAATGGATAAATGAATCTTAAAACTATGAGCAAGTCATAGAAGAAAGTATAAGGTATGATTCTATTTATTTAGAGTTCAAAAATAGGCTAAATTAAACAGTCCATATTTATACATACACACATATGTGGTAAGAATTTTATAAGGAAAAGAGAGTTATTAACCCAAAGTTTAGAGTACAGCCTAACTAAGGAAAAGAAAGAAAATGAGGACATGAAGCAAACTTCAAAAACACTGGAAATATAAATTTCTTAGTTGAGAGGTTAGAGTTATTTATAAATATATATGTATATTCCAGAATTATTAAGACAATATAATGTAAAATAAATGAGGTTTAAAAAAATCCTTAGTAAACTAGATTAATAGCTCAATTTTTCTATTTAATAACTACATGACCTCAGATTAGTTATTCCCTGGGGCATCTTGATTTCCTAATCTGCAAAAATGGAGAAACTGAGTCTCACAAAAGTTAACAGTATGTATAATATCTTCTTCTTGAGAATATTATGAGAATTGAATGAAATAACAAATGAAAGCCTTTAGGACATTTCCTGGCACACAGTAAACATTATATGCTTTCCATTATTTTTATTATCACAGCAAATACTTAATGTATGTTTCAGGGATACTAAATTCCTGCCCTGCCTGCTGCTCCTCTCTGTGATATGGTTGTGTTTCACCTAGCTTGAGTTTTTGTAATGGGTGCCAGGTTAAGATACAATCCCATTTATATAAAGTTCCCATCTGTCCTTTCTTTCATAAAGGGGAAAGGAACCAATACAGATGAAGGTCCATTCTGAATTCCAGTAGAAGAATCCAGCAGAACCATCAGTATTTGTAGCTTGCTGTACTACTCTAGTAGTTTTCAGTTCTAAGATACACATTTTGTGGCATTTTAATGTCTCTAAAATTGGTATTTTATTTTAAAGTCAATTACAACTTAACACAGTAGGTTGTTCCTCCTAAAAACCTCTTATTAAAACACAGATGCATCTTCAATTGATTGTGTCTCAGAATGGAGGAAATACAAGGCATGACAGTTTTAAGACAAGAATAACTAAATAACTAAGGAATAGAGTTCAGGACTTAGGTTGTTTTTTGTTATTGTTGTTGTTGCAAAAAAAATCCACCATAATGGTCATATCATATACTTTGAAATATTCTAAATTTTCTATTAAGACACTGATTCCCCAGGTATCTACAGCCTGTGGATACAGGAGTCAAACTACTTTCACCCCCATGTTTCCTAGTTCTAAACCTTGGGTGCCAAGCTTCAGGTCTTTAGAAGTTTCCCAGCCCCAGCCTCCCCAGTTATTTTTAGGAGGCCTCTATACTGAGGGCCAGCCTTTCCATGTTTTTCTGCTCTGTCTTCTTTATAGATGTCCGTCCTGTGCTCTGTCACTTGAAAGAAGGTGTGTCTCCTAGAACTCAAACTCTGTACATTCTCCAGATAAATCTTACTGCTTAGTTAGGGTCATACATAGAGAAACCTATCCTTCAAATAATATGGGTACCCTGATAACATTTTAGCAACAGTCCACATCTTTGTTGGAATTGCATTTAATTCAGGAAATGTGTCAGCTGGGGATGTTTGAGAGAAATGTCAATCTTGTCTTTTTACCATTCCCTGCTCCCTTTTAAGCCATCCTCTGAATTTCTAGTTCTGATCAGAAAACATACCAATACCCTAGTTCCTTGGCAGAGTAACTATGATCTACATCCACTAACCAGTAATTAATCAAGGTTTTTCTAGTTTATGTATTTGTCCACTTTGTTCTCTTAGATGACTCTCTGCTATTGTCCCCGAGAAACATCTCTCAACATGTTATCTTTCTCTGTAAAAAGAAAACAAAATCAAAACCTCTGAAAAAGAAGTATCTGTTCCCTACCACCAACTTCCTCATTCAAATAAAAAAAGAGAATAAGAATTCCTTTCATTGTGAATTTCCCTCTGTTACCATATTGCCCTTTATTTACCTTAGGTCATGGGTTGATCCTAAACATCAAGAGAACAGTTTCTGGTTCTGGTTAAGAGTCTGGAAAATTCTTGGAATCACTAATTTTCTGCAAATGTTGGAGAAAAGTCCATTCTTTGGAATAAAATAAACTATTTAAATAACCCTTGCTATTCTTTATAGGCCTTTGTATATAAGCCTTCATGTATCTAAAAAGAACCCTCATTTTTTCTAGGGATGCACCTACATCTTTTGATCACTGTCCTTACCCTTTTCTCCATCATGCCATCTCACTGTAATTCCTCTTCTACCGCTAAGAAATCTGTACATAAAAGTCCTAATTGGTACATATCCCATGTACCAACTCATGCAAGTAAGTACTTGTGGGGGGGGGGGGCACTGGTTATTCACAAATAACCAGATTCTAAATTTTAATTTAGAATTCCTCTCAGCCACCTACCACAATTACACACAGAATCAAAGCTCCAATTTAATATCCTGATAGTACATTTGGATTTATCAAAGAAAATCCTATTCTGTAATATGCCTAAAAGAGAAAATTTTAAGTGAATTTGTCCAAAAAGGAGGGCTGTTGAAAGGAATGTCATCCTAGTCCTAAATAAAGATCAATTCAACTACTGAAATATAAGGATTACTAGCAATAACCCTTGCAGCTATAAAACTAAAGCAAATATTTCAGTTCATACCAGAATATCTATGGGAAAGGTGACTCATTGCATGTATTATTGATGGGTCTGGGCTATGATATAAGGTAAACAAAACTAACTTACAAATTGAAATAAAATACAATATTCTGGCTTTCCACAAGAAAAGCCCAACTAACAATTTTTTCCTACTCTTAAAACATTCTAACTAGATTAGGGCTTCAACTACATGCCTTATTTTCAGGCACAATTAGATATTTAAACACTTTTCCTGGTAAAATGTACAAAATGTTCATAATAGTAGCTCTGTATTAATAGAAATAAAGCCCTAAAAAATTTACTATGGTTAAATCTAGCACAGCAAATGATCATACTACAGTGTCAGCTATCAGTTATTTAGAAGCAGTCTGAACCATCAAAGTGGGTTTTTTCTAACAAGTCATATAATCAAAAGCTTCATATTCATCTTTTTTTTAAATTTATTTTTCTGTAGAAGAACTGGAGTGTATGACAGAGGTGTGTGTGTGGGGGGTGGTGAATGGATACACCAGAGACAGAGTGGAGAGCAGAACTGGCAGCTCTACTTAAATACACTGCTAAAGGGAGTGGATGGGATAGGAAAGGTCTGCTGTGCCATATGTGGGTTACCTCCCTAGCAGAGATCAAACTCAGGTCATCGTGATGGGCTATCACATCATGGTAGTAGCACTAAGACATAACCCTTATGCTACCAGGGAGGCCCCTACATATTTATATTTAATAATAAAAGAAGTTAAATGCTGGCAAGAATAAAAGTCCCTAATCATTTTCAGACTAACATATAAATTATTGGAATCTCATTTCTTCCATTCCCAAACAATCCAGACTGGTGAAAGGTATGGCTTTGCTTTTACATTCAAGTTTTAATGACTTTTTTATAAAGCATAATATATTTAAGCCTTGTAAACATTAAGAGAAAAAATACCAACATCTTGTTGTATCATTTACCTTCACAATGGACTAATATAAATCCATCACCTTTAATATAGAAATAATTCAAAGTTCATTACTTACTAAAAATGTGGTCAATGATGTCTCTCTGGGAAACAAAAAGCAAACTATCATAAGATTAAAAATAAATCTCAAATTCTTTCTTCATAGGTTATGAATCATATACTGTACTCGCTTCAGCAGCACATATACATAGGTTATGAATCATGTATTTTAACTACTTTTACTGCAGCATAAATAGCATCAAAAACTTTCACTTTCAGATAGTTTTATGAGTTCTTTATATAATATATATATTATTTCATTGCTTAGTCTAGAAATGAAATTCTAAAACCCTGGGGCAATAATTCAGTATTTTATACCTTAAAATGATAGTTTATTCAGATAATTGATTAAAATTATTACAATTTGAATGAAATCTCATTTGCTAGATCTGTGTTTTCAATATATAAGATTTGTTTTATGTGCAGTTATGTATAAGTTCAATAAAATGAATTGTTCCTTTGCAGTACTTATTTGTCCAAGTATACTCAGGAGTTCAGAACACTGCCAGGTAGGAGCCCCCTTTCTAGAGCTGCTGTTTGATTTGGGATCTAAGAAATCATATTTCTAAAAAAGGTCAGGTCAATTTTTCTGTGAGGGAAATAATTACTCTACCAAAAGGAATCAAAGTTTAACTTTAAAGTGAAAGATGAGGGCCCACCCTGGTGGCGCAGTGGGTTAAGCAACGCACTATGAAGCAAACCGCAACCACTGCAGGATGAGTTTGATCCCTGCTGCCGGCCAGAGAGGGGACCCACATGGCGCAGCAGACCTCTCCTGCTGTGCCCGCTGCTCCCCTCAGCAGTGCATTTCAGTCAAATCTGCCTGTTCTGTTCCCCACTCTGTCTCTGGTGGATCCTCTCACCCCCTCCCCGCTGCACTTCTGGCCTGTATCCCAGTTCGTGTATGAATTTATATAAATAAATAAATAAATAAAGTGAAAGATGAGAAGCATAAAAACAAAAAAAAAGGCAGTGAGGTTGGTAGCAGAACAATTCAGAGAACAATAAAATGTAAGTTCAAATCTGGTGATCTGGCATCTCAGCTCAGCTTTGAGTGGATGATGTATGTACCATGTTATTGAATTCGATTCAGGGGCGTCTTTAGCCTTCATTCTTCATCCTTAGTTTTGAAAAAGGAGTTCTGGTTCAGTCTGAGAACATTCCAGACCACTAGAGTTTTTGCAGGCAATGTAGGGAAAGTTGACTCTATTGCATGGAACAGTTTTTAGACAGTCCTTGCCACTTTTTTCAGGCCTTTATACATAAGGTCAGATCCTTCATCTGCCTTCATATTTTCAAAAAGAATAATTCTCATTTTTTAATCTAGGGAAATAAACACTTCAGAACAAGACAGTAGTAAACACTGAAAGGGTTATTGAATATAAAGTCAAAGGCAGGCTGAATTTGGTTTGGATGTAGAGTCAAATGCTTCACTATAGCTATGCAAACAAGAGCAAATATCATATTCCACAAGATGATGTTTATAATAATTGCCAGAATATAAAACAAAATCACTAGAGTCTAAGACTTACTCAAGACTATTCCCTGGAAATTAATAGCCAGACAATGAGCTAAGTGACTTCTGACTAGCTGTCCTCATTGGATTTGAAGTCTTGGTTCTTCCACTATACAACTCATAAGCTCTAAGTAGAAATAAGGCATGTGGTGTGTTAACATACTGGCAGGCTCTTTCCGACTACTTCCGCTTTGCTGTGTAGACCACTTCCTATAATTAATAACCATGTATGTGGGCAGACATTCTTTCAGAAATGCGAGTGGATTCAAAGAAAGAAAATTCAAAAGAAATATTGAAGGGCCTCCTGGTGGCACAAAGCATTAAGTCTCAGCACTATCAAGCTATCAGCAGCCACTACAGCACAAGTTTGATTCCCAGCCAGGTTGCTGACCCACATGGCACAGTGAACCTCTTCTGTCTCAGCCGCTGCTCCCTTTAGTGGTGTGTTTCAGCAGATTTGCCTGCTTTGCTCCCAACTCTACCTCTGGTGAATACACTCACCATGCCCCAGCACCTCTGGCCTGCATCCCAGTTCTTGCATGCATAAATAAATAAAAATAAATCATTAAAAATATATTGAAAACCTATTCACTATCATGCATGGTATATTTTTTTCTCCCAAATTCTCACAATAGTTTTTGCTTTTATTAAGCTTAAATTTGTCACAAATTGGACAACAAGTCCATGAAAAATGTTCTTTATCACTTATAATTAAGAAAATGCAAATCAAAACCACAATGAAATATTACCTCACAACTCTGAGAATGGCCTGTCAGAAAGAAACAAAAAGTGTTGACAAGGGTGTGGAAAAAAGGAATTCTTGTACACTGTTGGTAGGAATGTAAATTGGTGCAAACTTTGTGGAAAAAGGTCTGGTGGTTCAAAAACTTAAAAGTAGAACTACCATATAATTCAGCAATTTCACTTCTAGGTATTCTATTCCAATAATATAGAAACACTAATTCAAAAAGTTACCTCTATGTTCACTGCCGCGCCGTTTATAACAGCTAGGACTTAGAAACAACCCAGTGGCTGTCCATGTATGATCGGATAAAGATGGTGTGTGTGTGTGTGTGTGTTTGTATTCCACACAATGAAATACCATTCAACTATTTTAAAAAGTGAAATCTTACGATTTGTAACATTTATAGAATTTGCAATAACTGAGCTAATCAAAATAAGTTAGAAAGATAAATGCCATATGATTTTACACATGTGGAATATAAAGAAGCAAAGCAAATGAGCAGATAAACTCAATCCTCTAATCTGTGACAACAAAATGGTGTTTATAAGAGAGTAAGGAGAAGGGAGTGGAAGCAAAGTAAGAGGGGATCAATTGGATAGTGGACTAGAACTTTGGGGAGACTGTAGTGTGGTATACATTTATAGAGGTGTTAAACTTACTTCCACAACTTATACGGTATTATAAAAACATTAAAAATCTGTGGTTTTTAATTTGGCAAAATTATATTCTCCCTCACTTCTTCCCTCCTTTCAAAAGCAGACAAATGTGGCTGATCAGACTCTCTGAATTCCATGATTCCAAGCCTCTGGCACTGCTGGTACTTGATGAGATCAGGTTAGTCACTCTGAGTTTTGAGGAGCCTGTAATTCAGTTTAGTAGGAGTTTCTCAGTGCCCCTTTTGATCCCTGGGAAGGGGAAAGGAGAAAGGCAGGAGGCTAGGAGTTCTAGACTCCCTGTCCCATTCTGGAACAGTTTTTATTATCTGGGCTTTTTTTTTTTTAATCACTTTTTGTTAGTGCAAAGGGTTCAAGTGATTTTCAAGGGTTTGAAAATGTCTGGCACAGTAGGGAAATGCCCATAAGTACCATCAGACTTACTTTGAAGCCAAGACCTGTCACAGGAAAGAAAAACCCTGTCCTTTTGGGTAATCATGGCACTGCCTACCTCATGTGGTCACTGTGATGTGGAAATAACAATAGTATGTCATGCTCTACCCTACCCCCAGGTAGAGTAACGGTGTGCGCGTGTGCACTCATTCACCCCCACCCATTCCACTGCCACTCATAGTGGACCAGAAGGGTTGAGGCATCCCCATGCATGTGCAAACACTCGAGCATCACCCCACTGGCCAAGGCATGTTTTCCACCAGCCATGATATGGATCCTTCAGAGCTAGTATCCCAGCATACCAGCAGAGAACTCTGTCCACATAGACCTAGATTTGAATTCTACAGGCCAAGATTATTTCTCCACAGGTCATGAGTTAGACTCCTCCTACTAAGAATCTGGTGGCGCAGTGGGTTAAGCAACACACCATGAAGCAAACCGCAGCCACTGCAGCACGAGTTCGATCCCTGCCGCCGGCCAGGGAGGGGACCCACATGGTGCGGCAGACCTCTCCTGCCTCACCCGCTGCTCC
>JAGFMF010011638.1:3022393-3033341 GCA_019455555.1 Galemys pyrenaicus | reverse complement strand
CCCTCCCTGGCTGGCAGCAGGGATCGAACTCATGCTGCAGTGGCTGTGGTTTGCTTCATAGTGTGTTGCTTAACCCACTGCGCCACCAGGGAGGCCCTGGATTAGTTGTTTTTTAATTAGAATTGCTTTAATGGTTTTCCTACTTCACTCTTAGCACCTTTAGTTTGCACAAGAACTACCTGGGGTACCTGTTAATACCTGTGTGGGATCTCCAAACCTTCTGATTCGACATGTCTGAGTCCCAGGAATCTGCATTTTTAAAAGATTTATATTTTTATGCATGAAAGTACTGGGGTACAGGCCAGAGGTGTGGGGGGGTGAGAGGATTCACCAGAGACAGAGTGGGGAACAGAACAGGCAGATGTACTGAAATACACTGCTGATGGGAGAAGCGGTGAGATAGGAGGGGTCTGCTGCACCATGTGGGGCCCCTCCTTGCCCAGGGATTAAACTCATGCTGCAGTGGCTGCAGATAGCTTCATAGTGTGGTGCTTAACCCCTGCAGCACCAGGGAGGCTCCCCAAGAATCTCTGTTTTAAATAAACACATCAGTTAATTCTAGTGAATGTTGTTCCTGGAGAATCATTGGAATTCAGATATTTGAGAGTAAAAGGGAACACTTTCAATAATTACACTAGGGCCAAATAAACTGGTAATATCCCTATAGGAAACTAGACTTAGGGTCACTCCGTAGCTTATTTTTATTTTTTAGATTTATTTATTTATGCAAGCACTGGGGTACAGACCAGAGGTGGGGGGGGGGTTCAGAGGATCCACCAGAGACAGAGTGGGGAACAGAACAGGCAGAGAGACTGAAATACACTGCTGAGGGGAGCAGTGGGCGTGGCAGGAGAGGTCTGCTGCGCCATGTGGGTCCCCTCCCATGCAGCAGTGGCTGCTGTTTGCTTCATAGTATGAACCAGGAAGGGCCAGACTCATTATCCAGAACTTGAGTTAAAGGGTTTAGAAAGCAAAAGAGGTAAATTAAGTATGAAAGGGGGAATGAATAACTGACAGTTGTCATTTCTCTATTTCTTGGATCAAGATTTGATAGGTTTGCTGCAGTCATCTACAAGGAATTAAAGTAAGTGTAGCTCTTGAGTGTGATGTGCATTCTCTAAGGAAGTTCCTTTTTTTTTTTAAGGTTTATACTCTTAGTTTTGGAAATCCTTTCTGCTTTTTTAATTATAAGAATTCTAAGTGTGTTAATAGCAGTGGAGAGACCAGTGTTAGGAACTTCCCAGTGAATGGCATCAGCCCCAACAGTTACGAGCTTTCTTCCATCTCTACCACTGCATATGCCCCACCCCACCCCCCATTTTGAAGCAAGTTCCAAATAGCATATATAATTTCATCTGATAATATTTCAACAAGAATCCCTAAACTTAAAGGGTTTTTAAATTGTTGTTGAACACAACCAGAGTATCATTACATTTTTGTACAAATTTAAATAAACTTGTTCAGGACTAATTTTTGAGCTGTGTTGGAGACTCAGTAAATGTATAAATAAAACATTCATCATCATCACATTTTATATTCGTTTTATTTTAGAAGTAGATTATCCTATTAAAATAGCACATTGGTTTTTCCATTGAGTAAAATAAATTAAGACTAGTTTTTCCTTGTATTTGCAATACTTTTTTTTTAATTTTAAAGATTTATTTATTTATGCATACAAGCAGGGGTACAGGCCAGAGGTGTGGGAGTGATGAGAGAATCCACCAAACAGAGCAGGATGCAGAACAGGCAGATTGACAGAAACACACTGCTGAGGGGAGCAGCGGGCAAGGCAGGAGAGGTCCACTATGCCATGTGGGTCCCCCCCTGGCCGGCGGCAGGGATCGAACTCATGCTGCAGTGGCTGCGGTTTGCCCCATAGTGCATTGCTTAACCCACTGCGCCACCATGGCGGGCCCTATTTGCAATACTTTTGAAAGAAGACACTACTAACAATTATGTTGGAAGAGTAGTTGAAATCTAGAACTGCCCTATGTATACTATGTATAACATGTATAATTGGTATTTTCCTGTCTCAAGGTAATATTTACATGTTGGATAGTTACTGTAATTTTTTAATGAGTTTTAAATAATCAAAATGAGTCAAGTCATAGCTAAGAGTATGATGAACTTACCATAGGACTTTCTTTGCTTGTAAATAATGCAGCCTTTTAAAAGTGCTTGTGGATTTCAGCTCAGTTCTTAATAACACTTTATGTAAAGGTAGAAGTCGAGCCACCAGACATAAAAATATAGATTAGAACAAGCCTTTTAAAGTTATAGTTTATACACTTGTGGATACTAGACCACAGGGAATGCAGCACATGTTGTAAAGTAGCTAAATGGGGAGATGATAACCTGTCAAAAGATTTTTCTGTTAGAGTTGCTAAATCACTGTAATATTATATAATCTATATTCAGTGTTGTTAGCATTTCCAGATTAGAAAGAACATCTAGACCTCCCATATCTGCTCAAGTTTATGCTCCATTATTATGGCAAATTATTTTCATGAAAAGTGCACTCTATTCATTATGTTCTTGTTATCAGCAATACTTTAAGCAGCTACCCTTTAAGAATAAAGCATACATGCATGATTCTCCTGACCAGAGACTGAAGTTAAACCTTTAGAACATGATTTTATTAGGTGAGTGTTTGGCAAGAAATGAAAGCCCTTTCAGTGTTGTGGTTTCTTTTCCTTCATTTTCTTTACTCATCTTTAACACCTTTTCCGTGGATAAAATATCCCTCATCTAGTCCCTGTGTCACTTGTAGCTTGTGTGCCGAATCAACTTCAAGTCTTTAATGTTTATATGTAAGCACAATCTCTCATCCATTTACATCTTTTAAGTGACTTTGAATTTAAATAACTTTGGAATTTACCATTTATAATATGTAGTATAATATGTAGTAATATGTTATTATAATAATACATAGCTATATATTACAATATATAGTTTTCCCCTATGATTGTGATGCTGTGGATGTGAAGTCATGGGCATCTATTAGGTTTAATTTGTTATTTACCAGAAATGTGTTCATGATTTTTCTCTATACATTTAAGTAATTTTTTTCTTTCTTTCTAGCTGTCCCCTTTCCTCCGACCCAGCGGCTTACTTTGAAAGAAGTATTTGAGAATGGGAAACCTAAGATTGATGTTTTGAAAAACCATTTGGTAAAGGAAGGGAGACTGGAAGAGGAAGTAGCCTTGAAGATAATCAATGATGGCGCTGCCATCCTGAGACAAGAGAAGACCATGATAGAAGTAGATGCTCCGATCACTGGTATGACAAGTAAATTTGTAAGGTGACAACTTAGATTTGAGCTAGTTTGGGAAATAATTACAAATACCAACTAAAATGTGTATTTTTTCTAGGAATTATGAGAGTCTTAGAATTAGTCTATTTGTTGTTAATTGAAGAAATACAATGTAAAATGTGTGATATTTCCAGTAGGACAATTATGTATCGTTAGATTGAATACAAAATTACAGAGCTGTCTGGTCGAAGGCTAAAGTGATTTAAGTTAAAAATATACCTGAACCCTGTTGGTGTAATATATTTTCTTTTCTAAGACATAATTTTTATTTTATCCTATGACCTTTCTTTCCTAGTGTGTGGTGACATTCATGGGCAGTTTTTTGACCTGATGAAGTTGTTCGAAGTTGGAGGATCACCTAGTAACACGCGTTACCTCTTCCTGGGTGACTATGTGGACAGAGGTTATTTCAGTATAGAGGTAAAAATTACACTGGATACATTGAAGCTATCATATTGTCTTTTTTAAAAAAAAAAAACACTTGCTTTCCATTTTTCAATAGAAGAATTAAAATGAGAATTTACACACTTATTTCCTCTCAATAATTAAATTAATAAATGTTTTTTTTATTTCTTTTTTTCAAGATTTATTTTTTTATTCATACAAGAACTGGGGTACAGGCCAGAAGTGCAGGGTGGGGGGTGAGATGATCCACTAGAGACAGAGTGGGGAACAGAACAGGCAGATTTGATTGAAACACACTGCTGAGGGGCGCAGCGGGCAAGGCAGGAGAGGTCTGCCACAACATTGGGTTACCTCCCTGGCTGGTGGCAGAGATCGAACTCGTGCTGCAGTGGTTGTGGTTTGCTCCATAGTGCATTGCTTAACCCACTGCGCCACCAGGGCGGGCCCTAAAGTAATAAATGTTTTAATTGATATAAAAAGTTATTTCATTTTTTTTAAGCCAGTGGAAAGTCGGGCATTAGAAGGCTATATTAATCCAGCTTTGCAAACAAGTTAAATGGTTTAGTAACTTTCCTCTTTGAAGATAGTATACAGGCTGTATATGAATGACATAAATTGCTATTCACCCTAAACGGGCTTGGGATTAGCCAACCTCAATTATCAGACTGTAAACTGCTGGGCTGCAGTTACACTTAAATCAACTACCAGTGCTAAATAGGACAATTAGCTTATTATAGAATAATTTCTGATACTATTGCAAATAGTAAGTACTTAATAAATGTTCACTGAAGGAAAAATTATTACAGTTAGTGAAAACTTATATATTTTGGAAATTGAATAATGAAAAAAAATGGTTAGAATCTTAAGTCTAACTCTTATCTCTAAAAGATAAAACTGTTTTAGCATCTAGTGTAAAGTCTTGACCACAGTGAAACACAGCACGTTCATATTTACATGCTTGGTAAATAGATGAGAAGTAATTTTTTGAATGGTTTCAGTAATTGAATTTATAACGTGCCCTGAAAGTGCATGAGATGAGCTGTTGTTACAGTTCTTTGTTCTGCCTTCCCATCTTAATAGGAGAAAATCTCACTGTACTAAATGAGCTTTTGGTGATTAAAGGTTCTTGTTCATGGAGCATTAGTCCTAAGTGCAAGTCAACTCTATCACCTTTTGATCAACCAAAGATGCCAACAGTTGTTTTAAAACTGCTGAAAAAACGCCCTGGTGGCGCAGTGGGTTGAGCAATGCACTATGAAGCAAACCGCAGCCACTGCAGCACGAGTTCAATCCCTGCCGCCGGCCAGGGAGGGGACCCACATGGCATAGTGGACCTCTCCTGCCTCGCCTGCTGCTCCCCCCAGCAGTGTGTTTCTGTCAATCTGCCTGTTCTGCATCCTGCTCTGTCTGGTGGATTCTCTCACCACCTCCACACCTCTGGCCTGTACCCCAGTGCTTGTGTGCATAAATAAATAAATCTTTAACAAAAAAAAAAACAAAACTGCTGAAAAAATAAGAAATAGATCTTACCTTTTAGTTAAACAATCTGAATTCACAAATCAGGAACGCTGAGTGTTAACTGTGGGTGCCTCAAATTATTTTGGTGTCATCTAGGAGGACAAAGGGTGATGATAGAAGCTAAGAAAAATAAGCACAATTCCCCTATTGCTGAGTGAATTTCCACAGTCTCTACAGTAGGTATCTGGCATGGATGGAAATCATTCTCACAGACTGTATGACAGAAGAGCCTCCCTATTCCTATATAATCAATAGACAGGAAGTCTAAAGTATGAATGTTGGAAAGATACACTGAATGTTTGCTTCATGTGTTTGCTAACATGAGGCTTTAGAGGGTGAAGAGAAGAATATAGAACTAACTGAGTTTTTAGTCATTTTATTTAATGAAGCAACGTCTTAAAAAGATAAAATATAGTGCCAAATCATCTTTTGATTATCAGCTCATACTTTTAAAAATAGCTTCAGTTTATCAATATATTCAATCTAGTGTACGCACACACACACACACAGCCCACAATGATTTTTGTACATATATACTATATTCAGAGCATTTTGTGTAATGTGTTTTTTTCTTATTCACTAATTGTTTCCTGAGTACCACCTTGTGGCACTCTGAGGATAGAATGATGAGTAAGATTCATGCTCTGTACAGGAACTGACAATCTAATAGAAAAGACATATTTTAAAAATAGATCTTTCAGTATTAGATGAAAGTGCTTATTTAATTTTCAGCAATAATTTTCATACTAGGATGTACCCCAGCATCTGCTATGCAATGCTGTTACTATATAATAGTACTACTATATTTATTGAATGGATGATAGTTAATAAATTATAATTTGCTTTATTATAATTGCTTTATCCTGCTATTTGACATTTGGCTAACTTAAAGGTTTTTTTCTGGAATATCTTAAGATACATTAATCAAACCTTTAAGGTGACAATGCTGTTTTGTACCAGTTTTCAAACTGAATTGTAGAGTATGTCTAGTGTGGCTTAAAACTTGTAAATCTCAAAGATTGTAAACTCCTATAGGCTACAACATAGTACATCATGATATAAAGTGATACTCAAACAGTAAGTCTTTCAAGGTCCTTGATAAGCAGAAATACCATTTTTCATCAAGTGGAATCATTAAAATTTCTCCAGAAGTGTGGCTAGTTGTATTAATATTGGTTTATTATTGCTTAGCTTCTCTTTCTTTCTTATTATGAGAGTCCCTGTTTTTGTTCAGATAAATGGAATGGGGGGTTAAGGAAGTCTCTTCTCCCAGCCCTAGGGAATGAATTCTGGTTGGTCACAACTAGTTACGGCAATCCATTTCCTGTCACCAGTGATTGATCTAGCGGTCAATATGGGACCCTGGTTTGCCAATTAATATATAAAAGGTATTCTTCTGAGTGTTTTATTTGGGATGTGTATGTGTATTGAAACATTTTCTTTCTAGATGAAAAGACTCTTGCAAGGTAAAAACTTTTGGACCCTCATGTGTTATTTCAAATGTGGAGGTGTGTACTATGGTAGCCATTTTGTGACCATGAGGAGGTGCGATGACTAAGGATGAAAAGCAAACTTTCTTTGAACCCCAAGTCATAGAGGTAGAGAGAGGGTCTAGTTTCTTGGTGATAGTGTTGAACTGGTACACTGTATCTGGGTAGCTTACATTTAGACTCTGTATTTCCTGGGATACTTAAATGTCTTTATGGTTTAAACTATAGTTCACTGGGTATTGTTATTACTTGATCTATAGGTGGTACAGGTTTGTTTTCTACTTATTCCTGGTCTGCATATGGCTCTAACATCTTTCCAAATACATCTTTGATAACATTTCTCATATTTCCTTACATCAAATTCTTTTTTTTTTTAAAAGATTTATTTATTTATGCATACAAGCACTGGGGTATAGGCCAGAGGTGTGGGGGGTGGTGAGAGAATCCACCAGACAGAGAAGGGGGCAGAACAGGCAGACTGACAGAAACACACTGCTGAGGGGAGCAGCAGGCGAGGCAGGAGAGGTCTGCTGCGCCATGTGGGTCTCCTCCCCTGCCAGCGGCAGGGATCGAACTTGTGCTGCAGTGGCTGCGGTTTGCTTCATAGTGCATTGCTTAACCCACTGCGCCACCAGGGCGGGCCCCACATCAAATTCTTATAGGTGAAATGTATAAGTGTGTTTTAAGACTTTCTCTTTTTTTGCATTTTTAGAGGAAAAGGAGAAAGAAAAAGAGAGGCACCTGCATACATAGTCATAGGTGGGCAGGAGAGCCACACTTGCCTTTTCTTAAACACTTGTGGTTTTTAAAAATATTTATCTTTATTTACTTAGGCATACAAGAACTGGGGTGTAGGCCAGAGGTGTGGGGTTTGTGTGTGTGTGAGAGAGGATTCACCAGAGACAGTAGGGAGCATAACAGGCAGATCTACTGAAATACACTGCTGTGGGGAGCAGCGGGCGAGACAGGAGAGGCCTGCTGCACTGTGGCCAGGGATCAAACTTGTGCTGCAGTGGCTGGCAATAGCTTGATAGTGCTGAGAATTTAATTCCTGTGCCACTAGGGAGGCCGTTTTTAAGACTTGATATATATTGCCAAATTGTTTTCTTTTCCCATATTTATTTCTCTTTCTGTGAGCCTATGTGAGAGAGGCAAGGCATGATGATTGTTTTTCATGCCCAGAGCACACGTTGATCTTCCCTGAAGTAATGCAGACAATGATTAGTACACCAGGGACTGATCCAAATGTCACTGATAAAGCAGAATGGTAAAATATCACTTTTCCTTAAGCATTTTATTTTTTTAAAGATGTATTTCATTTATTTATGCATACAAGAGCTGGAGTGTAGGCCAGAGGTGCAGGGGTTGGGGTGTGTGTATGAGAGGATTCACCAGAAACAGAATGTGGGGAGCAGAACCAGTGGATTTACTGAAATACACTGCTGAGGGGAGCAGTGGGCAAGAAAGGAGAGGTCTGCTGTGCCATGTGGGTCCCCTCCCTGGCTGGGGATCGAACTCATGCTGCCAATACCTTGATATTGCTGAGACTTACCTCTTGTGCCACTGGGGAGGCCTCCATGAGCATTTTGATGTCCCTTTTTCATTTTTTCCTCTTATAAACAATGTCCCTCTGAGATAGGATGAGCTAATTTTTAGTTTCCATTAATTGATTTTGTAGTAAGAGAAGATTAAAGGGGAATATTTTCAACATAGGTTATGTTATACTAAATGCAAATGAGCTATCAAAGAGAAAATGTTATCAGATGACCAACCGATGACCAATTATTGACCTCTTGGAATGATTATTGAGATGGAGTAAAAATTCTGCTCACATAGAAATAAATAATTGAGTGTCTGAAAAGATCTTATAATCATGATCTTGTAATTGGATGTGTAAGGTAACTATGTAATTATATCCTGATGTGATATAGAATGATATGATGTGATATGGAAATAGAATGTGAAATTAGAGGCTGAGAGGTGCATCAACCAAATTATATTGCAGTGTAGATAGTACAGTTGTACTTATTTCAGTAATTTAGAATGCCACCTTTACTATATGCCAAATTTTTATAAGAATTTGAATTAACTTCTAGACTATTTATTTTACTGATATATTTACCATATATATACCACATACTTACCTATATGTCAGCAGCCAGTACCTCTGTTTTAAATATAGAAATTGCATTGTGCATTAAGGTTTGATCCCCTTGTAGTTTTTCAGTGTTTTCCTGGCTCTTCTTGCCTGTTTATTTTTCTGTATAAATTTTAATATCAACTTGCCTAACTATAAAATAGCTTATTGGTATTTTTATTGGCATTGCAGTGATTGTATAAATTAAATTTGCAAAAATTATGATCTTTTAATGTTGAGTCATCCTACCCAAAAACAGGGAATAACTTTTGATTTGTTCATGTCTACTTTTGTATCTTTCCAGAGTGATTTTGTATGTTAATTTTATATCCTGCCATGTTATTGATTTTATTATTATCATTTGAGTTTTATTGATTTTTCTGGATTTCTCCAGGTATATTGTCATAGCATCTGCAAATACAGTTTTGTTTTTTTCTTTTTATGTTCTTATGACTCTACATTCTTTTATCTTTTTGCCTTGGCTAATACCTCTGGTATGATGTTGACTGGAAGTTGGGATAGGGGGTGTTCTTGCTTATTCCTGGTTTTTCTCTTAAGTAAAATACAGGCTTTAGGGGTGTGTGTGTGTGTGTGTTTGTGTGTGGTTTTGTCATGGAGTTCTAAATATTTGGCTAGAACATGGAAATGGAAATTAAGGATCAATGTCTATAAAGGCTGCTCTATACTTGTCAAATTCTAGGCCAATAATACCACATTCAAAAATAAAAAATGAGATAGGCCTTTATGACAGGTTATTTGAATGTATATAAATTATTTGTTATTATGGTAACAAATAAAATGTTACCCTTGTATTTATCTTGTAGTGTGTGCTATTTTTATGGAGTTTAAAGATTAATCATCCCAAAACATTGTTTCTGCTTCGAGGAAATCATGAATGCAGGCATCTTACAGAATATTTCACCTTCAAACAGGAATGTAAGTATAATCATTTCATCAGAAATCTTTTATTTACCCTTCAGGCCATTCCACAGTGAATAAAGCATAAGGAAAAAAAATCTAATTGAACTCAAATGTTTCTTGTTCTGTTGGGTTTTTCCCCCCCTGGTGAAAACCAAGATTCTATCTTTAAGATACTTATTTTGAAAAACTTTTGGGTTTCCCCCTGTAATTATAAATAATACATTCAAGTATAGTATCTCTTTAGAGATTTTCTTCAGGTTGCTTTTTATAAATTAAATTCTCATTATTTTGCTCTCAAATACTTGTTTTTTTTTTTTTTAATAGTATCTGTCATCACCTGAAATCATAGTATTAGTGTGCTGGACCTCCCTGGTGGTACAGCAGGTAAAGTCTCAGTGCTATGAAGCTATC
Organism: Galemys pyrenaicus; assembly: GCA_019455555.1. Lineage (NCBI taxonomy): Eukaryota > Metazoa > Chordata > Mammalia > Eulipotyphla > Talpidae > Galemys > Galemys pyrenaicus. The sequence continues at coordinate 3,023,146 of JAGFMF010011638.1, read as the reverse complement.
ACCAGCTACTGCAGTACAAGTTCCATCCCCTGCCAGGGAGCTGACCCACATGGTGCAGGAGATCTTCCTATCTCCACTGCTGCTCCCCTCAGCAGTGTATTTCTGTAGATCTGCCTATTCAACTCTCCACTTTGTCTCTGGTGAACTCTTACCCATATCTGAACCAGTTACCCTTCACTTTATTGTTCAAAGCCATGCCAATCCAAAGCGCTAATACTTAAACATGTCTTTTCTAAAAGCGTAATGATTACAAGAAGGAAATTTACATGGTTACCCACTAGATAATCTCTCTCACTTGGTAAATAGATCTGCTCTCTCGGACCTGTAGGCACCCTCTCATTTTCAATGAATCTTGAAAGAGGAGGTTACAATTCTATTGGGCTCTCTGCTTGTACAATTTGGTCTTCTACCAAAATATACTTCCAAGCATGGCTTGACTTTTTGAAGTCCCAGGCCAAGGAAGAAGAAATGTTCCCTTTCTCTTTAAGTAAATACATCTTTAGCTATCCACCAATTATATCTTTATTTCCTGAATAATTCTGGAGATCTTAACTTCTACCTGCTGGAGTATTTGCTTGTTCTATAGCCCCAACATAACCACCACATCAAATATAATTCTTTAAACATTTTCACATAAAATAGACTGGGGACATGATTTTTTTTTTTAAAGATTTATTTATTTATGCATACAAGCACTGGGGTACAGGCCAGAGGTGTGGGGGGTGAGAGGATTCACCACAGAGAGCTGGGAGC
>JAGFMF010011638.1:3012187-3022343 GCA_019455555.1 Galemys pyrenaicus | reverse complement strand
TGCTGAGGGGAGCAGCGGGCACAGCAGGAGAGGTCTGCTGCGCCATGTGGGTCCCCTCCCTGGCCGGCAGTAGGGATCGAACTCGTGCTGCAGTGGCTGTGGTTTACTTCATAGTGCATTGCTTAACCCACTGCGCCACCAGGGAGGCCCGACATGATTTTTTGTTGTTGTTGTTTTTTAACGATTTATTTATTTGTGCACACAAGAACTGGGGACAAGCCAGTTCTGATACAAGCCAGAGTCAGCAGGAGGTAAAAGGATTCACCAGAGACAGAGTGGCAAGCAGAACAGGCAGATCGACCGAAATCCACTGCTGCCAAGGGGAGGAGTGGGTGAGGCAGGAGAGGTCTGCTGCGCCATGTGGGTCCCCTCCCTGGACGGGGATCAAACACTGGCTGCTGATGCTTCACAGTGTGGTGCTCAACCCACTGCGCCACCAGGGAGGCCCAGGACATGATTCTTAAACATACTGAAAATCATTATCAGTTTCTCTTAAAACTCCAGTTATATATATATATCTTTAATACCTTCAAGAGGGATGTTATTCAACTCAACGTGTTCAGACTCAGAAGATTATCATGGGCCATACTTGGCATCCACTTGCTTAGGATACAGCCCAGAAAGTCAGTACTAGGTGTCCTTTTGCAATGAAGTGGCCTTCACAGAAGTGCAGATAGCAGTCCAGAGGTTTTTTGCCTCCCCAGCCTCAAGTCACAGCTCAGGAGCAAGGAGACAGTATCCACACTCTAGCTTAAAAAGCTTGTGCATCACAATCTCAATATATCTTGTAAAAATCTTTATTGGCATAGCTTCCAGGGTCCCACAGAGATATATCTTATGAGGTAGTAACTGGACATAGAAGTCCAGTTAATGGGTAAATTTTACTGTTAAGCAATGTTGCCTAATAATACAGCTGACATTCACCTAATCCAGTTTCTAGGGCAACAAGATCTAGAATGTTAATCCAAGATCACATATGTTCAGAGAAGGAAAGAGATTTGAACTTTTTATCCACAAGTTGTCAAAAATATCTAAACAAAGATGATTGTGTTTTCAAATATGTCTGAAATAAATGGCTGTAAAATAACTTAATCAACTTTTGGCTTATATCCTTTTTCATATATGATAAATTTTAGCTTTTTACCCTTTGGCTGTTTTTCCTTTTTTTGCTAGGTCGAATAAAATATTCCGAACAGGTGTATGATGCATGTATGGATACATTTGACTGTCTTCCTCTTGCTGCCCTGTTAAATCAGCAGTTTCTCTGTGTGCATGGAGGGATGTCACCTGAAATTACATGTTTAGATGACATTAGGAAAGTAAGTTTTCATTATTCTTTTGGAGTGTTTGTTTTTTATTACAGTCAGTTAATATGTCTTTCTTGCTGGATAATGTTAAATACAGATAATCAGAATAAGAAGATCTGTCATCTTGTCATTGGGAGATTACAACTGTTAATATTTTGTTAGAAGTTTCTGTAACTTTTAATGAAAGCTGTCCTTTACCAACTAGAACTATAACATTGAATTTAGCCTAAAATTAAGGGACACATGATAGTGTTTATTTATTTATAGTGGTTAATTTCTCTTTATAAGTCAGTGAGTACCACTTTCAAGATTAGTATGTAAAGGGGTCCTTTTCTGCATGACTAGGATATTGATACAAGTTTATTCCAATAAAAGAAAAATTTTAACTACCTAAATTTGTTAAATGTTCAGTTTCTTGCAGGAAAATCCCTTAGGGTAATAAAGGCTTCTTTCCTATTACATTCTTACACTGGCGGGAAGGGTTTTGTTTGTTTTTGATGCGTACCAGTTTCTAACTGCTCTTTTGATTTTTGTGGGTTTTTTTCTTCTTTGGACTTTTGCATGTCTTCTAGTTAGACAGATTTAAAGAACCTCCAGCCTTTGGGCCAGTGTGTGACCTACTTTGGTCTGATCCCTCAGAGGATTATGGCAATGAAAAGACCTTTGAGCACTATAGCCACAACACTGTTCGAGGGTGCTCTTATTTTTACAGGTAAGCTAGTCCTCAGTTTAAAAATTGAGAGAGAAACATATGTTTTAAAGTGTTTTCAATATATGGAATATAGAGACTTCTATTTACTGTTTTAATTGATAGGAGGCAGAAAACTTGTTTTATTGTTTATATTTTATTAGGTACTATTGACATAAGTAAACTAGGGCAAGCAAAATTAAATGAGTTTATTAAGGAATCAAGAGGGAGAATTTGAGGGTCTCTCTGGTGGTGCAAGGGGTTAAGTCTTAGTACTGTGAAATTATCCACAGCCACTGTAGCACGAGTTTGATCCCTGACCAGGGAGCTAACCCACGTGACACAGCAGACCTCGCTTTTCTCACCCACTGCTCCCCTCAGCAGTGTATTTCAGTAGATCTGCCTGGTTCTGCTCCCCACTCTGTCTCTGGTGAGTCCTCTCACACACACCCACACACACACACCTCTGGCCTGTTCCCCAGTTCTTATATGTATAAATAAATCTTTTTTTTTTTTAAGTGAGGATTTGAACCCTGGAAGTTTGACAGATTTTACTCTAACAAATATTGGAAAAACAAACCCAAGTTTGAATTTACTTTATATAGGTAGGAACAGTGAGTCATTAAAAATGTAAAGATATGTTGCCACTGTCTGTGGGTGGACTTAGGTAAATGCTAGAGTTTAATCACTCCCTTGATTCCTAAAGAACACACAGTGGAGATGCAAATGCTAGGTACCCATAGTTAACGTCTTTATCTGGCCCCTTGGTCATTAGTGTGGGCTGGTTTACCTTCTGGAAGCATATTCCTGCATGGGCAATGGGTGGAACTGTTCTGACTTTAAGTCTATAAAGATAACTTTGCTCTCTTGTCTGATAGGGTGGATGGGGAGATGGGGTGGGGAAAGGTTGCCCAGAAAGTTTTATAGTGTATTCACAGTATTATGCCCTGATAAATGTAATGCAAATATGAACATCTTGCAGTGCTTCAGTGTTGTCTGACTTTAATCTAGATTATGTATGCCAAAAAATCATCAATAGACTTTTTTAAAAATAAAGACTTCTTGGCTTCTTCCCCAGAGATCCTGAGTCAGTAGATCCGAGACAGGGGAATCCTGTTATTTTTTGAAAGCTCTCCTGCTTTTAGAACTACTGGCATAAGCAAAGATATAAAAAGAACAGGTTGTTGTGAACTAAGTCCAGGACATTTTCTGGAAGTTAGCTGTTGCCTTAAATCTCACATGTGAGCTCTCATTGTGCTTTGCCACTGAACCGTAGGAAGCTATAGGAAAGTTTGAAATCTAAATAATTTTATTAGTTATAACATGTTTTTTTGTTCAACCCCATACTTCTATTTGAAAAAAAAAAAAGTCATGGAAAGTCATATTTGATGTACTCCAAAACCTGAAAAACCCATGTTCATGTCTCTGATAAGTATATTAAAAGTACTTAATATCACAGTAATCTTTAAAGCTGATGTTATGTTCAGATGTGTGGAAAAAATCCAGTTATGCATTTTGTTAACAGTACAAAGAAAAACAATAAAATGCAGAAATGCTCATTTTTAAAAAGCCACATAGGGTACCTTAATAATACATGGTTCAAGTGAAATACAGAGGAGTTTTCTGAATGTTTAACACTCTCATTTCCTTATCTTTCTACTGTCAATACGTTTGGTTTAATCCTAACACTTTATTGTGACAAATAATACATGCATTTAGTATTTGTTAACTGCCTAAATTAAATCCACATACAAAAAGTAAGAAGTATCCTCAATTTTGCTGTAGTTTTAACTTTAAGCAACTTTCCTTTTTGCTAAATGGCAGTAACTAATGTGATGAAACCTTTAAAAATTTACTTCTCTTTATATTACTTAAAATAAAGAGCATAATACATTATTGTTAGCAGAATGTAAATTGGTATAATTTCTATGAAGGTTAACATGGCAGTTATTCAATTATAAGTACCCCTACCCTTTTCTACTTCTGGAATATAATCCTGTGGTTATACGGTTGATTCTTATTCACAAATTCTCATTTGAAAATTCACCTACTTGTTAAGATTTATTTTTAACCCTAATGTCAGTACTCTCAGCACTTTGGAGGTCATTCTCAGCATATGCTGAACAGTGAAATTTTGAGTTCCTCTCTATGTTCCCAGCTGAGGTTAATAGGGAGTTACTCTGCCTTCTTGTTTCAGCTCTCCTCTTATAAGCAAGGTTGTTTTTTTGTTGGTGTTGTTTTCTGATGGTCTGTTAGTGCAGCATTTCCCCGTGTGTTTAGTTGTTGATTTTGCTTTCAAATGGCCCTCTGATGGCTCAGGGGTTAAAGTCTCAGCACTGTCAAGCCACTGCAGGATGAGTTCAATCCCCTGCCAGGGAGGTGACCCCACAAGACCTTTGTTGTCTTGCCCGCTTCTCCCCTCAGCAGTGTATTTCAGTAGATTCACTGTTCTGCTCCCCACTCTGTCTCTGGTGAATTCTTTCACCAGCTTACCTCTGGCCTACACCTCAGTTCTTCTATGCATAAATAAAAATAATTTTTAAAAAATGACTCCCCAACATGGTATTGAAGTGCTATCTACTGTTTCTAAGTACTTTCTTGTATGAAGTGTCAACTAGAAAAATATGTCAAATAAGCTTCATTCAAAATGAATTAGGGCCTCGTTGGTCAGTTTGATGTTAGTGGATCAACAATACATATTAAGTGACTACATATGCATAAAACAGGGTTGTATATTGACGCGTTGATGGCATGAGGCTCACAGGACTCTAACCTTGTACCTGGAGCGGTGATTCAGTATACTTACTAATCCAGTTTTTTTTTAATAGCAACTTTATAAAACATAGCTACTGCAAATAATAAGAATTGACTGTACTTGTAAATATCTAAAATATATATATGATGTTATTTATTGCTGTACTATTTATAATACAACATTTAAAACAACACTAAATGTTAAATATTTAACTCTAGATAAAGAAATGAAGTAGAATGTAGTGGATAGTACATTTTTTTTAAATGAAGAAAAAATAAACAAGCCATATATATACTAATATGGAATAATTATTGATGTATAGTGAATAAAAGTACAGATTATAATGACATAGTACAAAGGTATGTATATTATCTGGTAACATTTTTGATAGGAAAAGGATGTGCATGTGCATGCGTAATTGCTAGAAACTGAATAGAGTCCCTTGCAAAGGGTACTTGGAGAAACCAGGAACATTGGTTGCTTCCAAAGTAGCTAGAAGACAGAGGTTAGAAGATGGCATCTCACTATATATCTTTTTGTACCTTTCAGTTTTATACCATATGAATGTAGAACCTATTTAAAAGTTAGTTTTTTTCTAATAAGCATAACAAGAACCAAAGAGTAAAACAAACTAAATAATGAACACTTGTATTATTCCAGGTTAATTTTGGATTCTCCAGTTCTTCCTTTTAGATATTTGACATTCAGAAATATAATAATATTGAAATAATATATATTTTTAAAAGATTTATTTATTTATTTTTGCATACAAGAGCTGGGGTACGGGCCAGAGTCCAGGGAGGTGAGAGGATTCACCAGAGACAGAGCCGGGAACAGAACAGGCAGACTGACTGACACACTGCTGAGGGGAGCAGTGGGTGAGGCAAGAGAGGTCTGCTGCACCATGTGGGTCCCCTCCCTGGCCAGAGGCAGGGATCAGTGCCAGGGATCGAACTCGGTGCCGCAGTGGCTGTGATTTGCTTCATAGTGTGTTGCTTAACCCACTGTGCCATCAGGGAGGCCCAAAGCCTGTAATTTTAAACAAACTCAACTCACATTCCTTCCTCCTATTAAAAAACAATTATTGTCATTCTGAATTTATGTTCTCTAACTTCCTTTTTCAGTTACCCTGCAGTTTGTGAATTTTTGCAGAATAATAATTTGTTATCAATAATCAGAGCACATGAAGCCCAAGATGCAGGGTAAGTTGTACTGACATTATACTAAATGTCACTGTGGCATTTTTGCCTTTAATATTGAGACAGACAGGCTGTCCTCTGTCTTCCAGATATCGAATGTACAGGAAGAGCCAAACAACAGGCTTTCCATCACTCATCACAATTTTCTCTGCCCCAAATTACCTAGACGTCTATAACAATAAAGGTAAAGAAATTTATGACGCTTGAGTTTGAATGTGTGAGTACATGTGAGCTCTAGTTTAATCATATGTATGTGTATATGTACTTTTTAAAACATGAATTTTCAGTGAGGAAAAAAGGTTTTAATTGAAACAAGAACTAAGAAATTTAAAATCTAGGCTGCTGATGGATTTTCATTTCCTAAGGATTATTGTGTTCTTTGTGAGGATAAATAATGATCATACTAAATCTGATTTTTACTACTGAATCAAAATTAAGAAGACTGAGTTACTTCAGATCCAATTAGAACAATCAACATAAGTTATTTGTTTTGGTGGATTTTATTTGTAGCAATACTTCAACAGATTCACTGTCTGGTTTAATGTTTGTGCTCTCTTTAGCTGCTTTGCTCTTCTTGAGGAATGGTTCAGGTAGAATCAATACTGTATAAAAAGTTAGAAAAATTTTTATTTTAATCCAAGCCCTCTGAGAAATTAATAGTGTGACTTTAGGTAAGTCACATAATCTTTTAAACCTCAGTTTTTGACCCAGAAATGCTATATCTAAGACTTTATCCATTAAAGATTTTTTTGTTTAATTTTTATGAATTTAGTTTATGAGTGTTGTATAGGGCAGTGGTTTCTGCCTCTGTAACTCTCTTGTTGCTTATGAAGTTAGACTCTAAAATAGTAGAAGTTTTGAATAAACACATGAGAGCATATGTATCAAGTGAGTGCTGTCCCTTCAAAATACCTGCCTTGGGAGTGCTACACTTACTCCAACAATGCTGCCATTGTTCGAAACAGTTTTGGAACTCCTCTTTTGGCATTGCCTTCAGAGTCTGCGACACAATATTTTGCTTATCCTCAATGATGGGAAATCTTCGTCCTTTGAGGGTGGATTTGATTTTTGGAACAGCCAAAAGTCATTCGGAGTCAAGACTGATGGATAAGGTGAGTGACTGAGCGAGGCAGTACCTTCTGGGGTCATAAACAAGGTATGATCATAATGTAATGAGACTGGATTTCCTTGTGTTGCTTATAAAATGGAGGAAATTCCAAAAGAGGAGTTCCAAAATGTTTTGAGTAGTGGCAGCATCTTTGGATTAAATATATATAGTAAGGCAGCAAAGACACTAAGCTAGGAATCAGAAATCCTCGTCCTGTTTCACCTTTAAATTAACAATTAACAAGATACTTCACTCTATACTTAGGTAACTTTTCTAAGTCTCAGTTTATCTTTACACTACCTGTCATATAGGGTTTTGTCATATGTGTGATAAGTTGGAATAGTAAAAATGAACATTAAGATCATTGGTCAAACTATAACATGCTATAATACTGTAATATTTCAATGCTTTTGTGCCTGATGTAATTATGTCTACATTCATCTGATTATATAAGGTCTGGTGTGTTTGTAGTTGGTGGTTTCTTAAGTCTCATTACTTATAGTCATACCTTGTATGTGCAGTTGGGGAGAGAAGTTTAAGAGATCACAATATACTTGCCGTTTCTTCTGTTGAAGAGTAAACTGTGGAAGGTCACATCTCAGTCTGATTTGAATCAGTCTTCTTAGTGTGTCCTTCAATGACTTACTGTCCATTTTAGAAAAGCATTTCTGTGGGCCTCTCTGGTGGCGCAGGGGTTAAGTCTCCACACTTATCAAGCTATTGCCAGTCACTGTGACATGAATTTGATTCCCGGCCAGGGACGTGACCCCACTGGTGCAGCAGACCTCTCAGGTCTCACCAGCTGCCCCCTCAGCGGTGTATATCAGTAGATCTGCCTGTTCCGCTCCCCGTTCTGTCTCTGGGGACTCACTCTCACACACGCACACCCCGCTCCTTTGGCCTACTTTCCTGTATGATAAATAAATAAATCTTTAAAAATAAAAAATTATTTCTTTGACTTATGTTCTCTTAAGCCTTTTTTTTTTCTTGTCATCATTCTTTTCTGAATCTTAGCTTTCCTATGTTCTGCTTTGCCTTAAACTTTTTTCTTCCTTTTTCCTAATATTTTTACATTTTAGACTCTTCGTTTTGTTTCTGTTTCTTCCCTGTGTGTATTGTTAATCTTATTCAAGGACATTGTAGCGGCAGGATGGAGGGGCACAGGAGGCAAGGTTCAGGATGGTTCTGGGCAGACGGGTCAAGGAAGGAGAGTCTTGGAGCCCTCAGTGGCTTTTCATACTTTATTTAGTAGAGGTGGCCAGGTACATGGCAGGCAAGGGTGCTGGGGGGCCGGGAGGCTGGTAGGCCGCCCAGCCCCCAGCGCATCTCACCCTCTCGGCTTCTTCTCTCTCTGCTGCTGCTGCTGCTGCTCCTTCGTCGGTCGGTCAGCTGGTCCTTGCAGTTCTCACAGTTCTGTCTGTTCTGGCGTCCTCATGACGCCGCCCATTTAAGCCCGTGTCCAACACAGGTGCGCCCACTTGCGCATGCCCACCCTGGAATGCTCGCAGCACCTCAGGTGTCCATCATCAATGGTGGGCGGGTGGAAATACCTGATCAGCCTTTACCCTACAGACATTCAGTGGCCATAATCCTCATATCTGTGGTGAAGGCACCCTGCTTGCTTCCTGTTCTAACCCCACTATTAGGTGATCTCCGAGATTGCCTTGTGGATCAATCAGTGTGCTGCGCTGAAACATGGACCTAAATTAGCACTCGCTTCACTGACAACACCAACTGTTCTTTCCCATTTTAATCTTTTATTTTTCTTGATTATTGCTTTAGTGAACTTTAGCATCACACTTCATTCTAAGTTTGCTGCCTACTTTGACATAATTGGGTTTTTTTGAACCAGTCTTATTTTCCTGGGATGTTTCTTCTTTTTTTTTTTTAAGATTGATTTATTTATGCATACAAGAGCTGGGGTGTAGGCCAGAAGTGCAGGGTGGGGGTAAAGGGGGGGGTTCACCAGAGACAGAGTTGGGAGCAGAACAAGGCAGATCGATTGAAATACACTGCTGAGGGGAGCAGTAAGCGAGACAGAAGAGGTCTGCTGAGCCATGTGGGTCAGCTCCTTGGCCAGATATTGCACTTTTGCCACAGTGGCTGCAAATGCTTCATAGTGCTGAGGCTTAACCCCTTGTGTCACCAGGAGGCCCTTTTCTGGGTTGTTTCTTAAGAACATTTTTAAGGAGAAAAGCAGGAAATGTGGTAGTTTTCAGTTATACCCCGTACAAGGTCCTCTTTTCTTAGAAAAGGCTACTCTACCTCCCTTTCCTTCTCTTCTTCTGTTGCTTTTCTTTCTTCCATATTCTTTAGATATATTGGTACCAGTGGGTCTGAGAAGAATCATAATTATAACCACCTGGCCGATTCACAGAGCAATTATGACAACATTTTTCTCAGGTGGAGCCTGAGATTTTCTGTGCAGTTACCCTTGGAAGTTTCAGAGATTATTTTCTTTTGTATTTTTATTATATTATATGAGCTTTTCAGGTAACCTTTTCATGGAATGATTCTTAAAAGAAGTAAACTAAATTAGATGCTTTTAAGATTTTTCATCTGCCCTTAAATATCAAACCCCGAATTACAAATGAGAAGCAGGTTCCTGAGTGCTGTCCAGTAGGTAAACTGGTTGTGCAAAGTGGACAGGTAGCCATGTCATATGCCTTTGTGCTGTATTTTCCTGCTTTTTCTTTTTTAGCTGCTGTGTTAAAGTATGAAAACAATGTCATGAACATCAGGCAGTTTAACTGTTCTCCACACCCCTACTGGCTTCCAAACTTTATGGATGTTTTCACGTGGTCCTTGCCTTTTGTTGGGGAAAAAGGTAAGAGAACTGAAAATCAATGTTAAAATTCTAGTAACCAAGTTCACCTTTATCTTTGCAGGACCCCCTGACTATTCAGAAATGTTCTTAAAGTTTTCGGAATGTTTTCTGTTTTTTTTTTTTAAGATTTATTTATGCATACAAGCACTGGGGCACAGGCCAGAGGTGTGGGGGGGGTGAGAGGATTCACCACAGAGAGCGGGGAGCAGAACAGGCAAATCAACAGAAGTACACTGCTGAGGGGAGCAGCGGGCACAGCAGGAGAGGTCTGC
>JAGFMF010011638.1:2976119-3012168 GCA_019455555.1 Galemys pyrenaicus | reverse complement strand
CCCTGGCCGGCAGCAGGGATCGAACTCGTGCTGCAGTGGCTGCGATTTGCTTCGTAGTGCGTTGCTTAACCCACTGCGCCACCAGGGGAGGCCCTGTTTTCTGTCTTGTTATCTACAAAGATTTTCAAATGGCATAAAAGTTTACTTTTATTTGATTATGCTTTTCTTATCTAAATTTCAATTTAAAGTAGTTATTCTACTATAACCAAGATGTTAAAGTAACATAACTCATTATACTATTCTTTCAGTGATTTCTTTAGCAATACTATATTTAAATAGGAAATATTGACCTTAGAAATATATTTCTGTGTCTATACAAATCACCTGTGCAATATAAGGTGAACCTGTTGGACATGGACTTAGTGGCTTAACTTCTTTGTAAAATGGAAAGAAATTTTTTCATCTGTATTATCAGTATGGAAAAGGCTCTGGATAGCAGTCTAATGAAATCAGTGGAATTTTCAAGGCCTCTGCACTTTGCCTGCAGCAAGTAATTGCTCCAAATTCTATATAAACCTGAAGGCCTACATTTAGTGCTGCTCTTTATAGTTACTCTTAGCAGCATGATGACAAATTTTTTTTGTCTTTATTTAACATTAATGTTATTTAGGTATTCACATTACTTTAGAGAAAGTACCTTATTAATTATATACCTTTGGGGATATTTTGTCTTTATCATATAGTCACAGAGATGCTGGTTAACATTCTCAACATCTGCTCTGATGATGAATTGATTTCCGATGATGAAATTGAAGGTAAACTTGACTTTTCTTCATTTAAACTAGAAGTGAAAAAATTTGTTTTGAATAATTTTCTTTGTTTTATTGAAAAAATTGTGTTCATTGTAAAAATATAAAAAATTTTAAATATGCAAAACCATAATAAATAAGGAAGTCACCCATAATCCTACCATCTCATCTTAACATGTTAACATCTCGATTTGTATGTGGTTAGCTGTCTTTTTGTCTTTGTACAAGTTTTCTCCTCTATTTTTCCTTTTTAACAAGATCATGAAAATTTACTGGGTTTTTTTTGCAGAGTAATTTTTAATAGTTACATAGATGTCCATGTCCAACATACCTTGTTTCAGCCAGTCCCTTGCTGTTGGATATTGGACTTTTTCACCAAAATTTTTCCTTTTAAACTGTTCCAAAATAGTTTTGAAAATTGTTATAGGTGAATTTTATATATTCTGTCAACAACCAGTATTTACATGCCTGGTGGTTCTTGTTCTCAATTAGCTTGTATTACAGTGAGGGAAAATAATAAGTATAAATCAGATATGATAAGTTGTATGAAAAACTGGAAAGCAATATTAGGAAATAAAGAATAACATCTTCTTGATTCTTTTCACAGTATGAATTTCTACAAATTGATTATCAATTAGCACTTAAATTTTAAATTGGATACACATAACCTCTAGAAAAGCTGTACCTGGTTAATTGTATGTGTGGAATGGAGTTCATAGTGTTCTGTCTGGCATTTTAAAGTTTTTAAATTGCTCTTATAACTAATGAACACTTTTTATTTTGTTTTTGACCACATTTTTCTCTCTTTCATGAATTCTCACTGATTACCTTTTGCTCAGTTTTCTATTGGGTATATGCCTATTTGTTTACATTCTTATTGGCCTGTGATAGATTTTTGTTTAGTCACATCTTGTTGTATATGCAACCAAGTACATTTTTCCTTGTGTGTTGAGGGAGGTTTGATTTGAAAGGTAGACCCTAACTTATCTGAGAAAGCAGAAGATTCTGGAAAGATGGTGGCATCTAAGCACAAGCCTCTGAGTCTCTCTCCTTGTTTCTAAGCTCTACTAAGGTGATTCACTCAATTGTAAAGATAAGCTGTGTACATGGTAGAAAGAGCCTAGCCGACTTGGGCAATGTAGAGAGTCCTAAATATACTTAAGCTTCAAGTTCCATGTTGAAGGTGCAGAGCAGGTGAGCTTCGTTTGTGAGTCCCTATGTATGGAGTTGGAGAGCACTACAAGGAACCAGTTCTTGGGGAAATAGTGTAGCCAGTTGGAAATTAAAGTACTTAAGTTGGGGGAGGTAAAATATGTAAGAAAGAAACCTAGTAACATTTATTTTTAAATCTAAGTGGAAATAGAAATTATTGTGAACTTTACTATATGTACTAAGAAAGCATATGCTTTTGTGCCAAAATTATGGGAATATTTTTAAGTATAGTCAATTAGAGCAAAATTTCGAAACAATCTTGATGTCCTCAGTGGAGAGCTGGGTAAATCTATGATATACGTATATGATAGATTCTCTACCTGCATTATTGTTTTCTTTATGTAAGCCTTCTTTCTGTCGTCTTCTAGTGAGTTCCTGGTCAGCACATTGTAACTTCCTCATGAAAGGCATTTTGGTTACCTCACTGATGGATCCAATACCTGTATCTGGATCTCATATAGTATAATAGCATTTGATAGAGTTAGAATTTTACATTCGTTTGTATTGTTACAAAATTGTTATCTTTTACCTCTGCTGGTTAAACTCCTTGAGTGCTGGGACAAGACTGGTCTTTGCTTGCCATTATAGCCCTAAAGCCAACTATGTCAAGGTAAATATTTGTTAAGGATAGTCTACTAAGTGCCAAATCTGCTCATTCCCATTTTTAATAAGATATGTGACTACAGGCTGATAGATGTTTAAAAATTTTTTTTCAGGATAAGAAATTAAGCATATCCTTTTAGGTTAAAATGGTCAATAAAACACACTTCTAATTTTTTTTCCTCCAAAAACATTAATATAATTTTGGTTTTATTTGTGATGTAAACTAAGAATTTCTGTTCTAAATCAACCTATTTTAAATAGTTTAAATCAATCCTGTCTTTTCAAATGACTTGAAAAGCTGGACAAAATATCTTTTAAATCTTCATTAAGGGCTTTCAGAAAGCTAACAATGTAGTCAAGAATTACCAATTTTAGATATGGAAAAAGACATAAATTTTATTTTATGGAGTTCCATGGAGATAAGACCAACATTTTTGACTATTTCACTCCTAAACACATTAATGAGTTTATGAGAGGGAGCTGAGTGGTTGAACATATCTCCTGAAAAAAAAGTTCATGCTTTGCCAAAGTTGACTTGAGTGCTATTATGTTTCCGCTCATTGGTTTAGAATCCCTAAAGATTGCAGCTATGTAAGATTAAGGGTGAACTGGAAAGTGATTAGTCCTGGAAGGTGGTGCTATAACCTACTTTCAAATCACTTCAGTCCCTGAAATTTAAATAAGGTAGTTCCAGCACCTGGCAAAGGCAAATCTCTTTAGACTTACAACATGGTATAAGATACTATATTTTGCAGTCTTTCAAATATAATATGTGGCTCACACCAGAAATAACTGGGGATAATAGGAGACATATGACATAAATAAGAACCAGCAGAAGCAGCAAAAAATAAAATCAGACCCAGCTTTATCAGACCAAACTTTAAAATAACTAAGCTTAAAAACAAGACAAAAATTATCCTTACTGTGTTCAAGATATCAAAGTCTGAATTGAAAATTTTGTCATGGAGTCATGAATTATAAAAAGGATATATAGAATTGATAAAGCACCAAAGAAATAGAATCTGTAATTTAAAATCTTCCTGTGAAGAAAATGCCAGGTGCAGATAACTTTACAACAAATTTACCAAACATTTAAGGAAGAAACAACTCCAATCTCATAAAAATTTTTGAAAAAGAAATGCTCTTCAGCTCATTTGAGTTATATTAACTTCATAATGATTCATATAACTATGATACAAAATATGGCCAGGACATTAATAGTCCTAAACAAGACATCAGCAAGGTGAAATTAGTTATGTATATACATAAAAGAATTATACCTCCCAGCCAAGTTGATTATTCCAGAAATGTGAGATTTAACATTAAATTTTAATCACAGAAAATGACAACAAATATTTTCCTATGTGGAAGATGAAGAAAAGCAAATGAACAAACAAAACAAAAACAATCTTTAGATTATGACAATAGAATAGTGGTTACTGGAGTGGGAACAGTGTGGGATGGTTAAAAAAAAAATGTGAAAGGAGGGTCAACTGTTGGTAGTGGGTGGAAGCTAGCCTTTTGGGAGAGAGCACATAAGGTAGTATGTATAGATATTGACCTTCACGCTGCACACTGATACCCATATAGAGTTGTAAACCATGGTCCTTCAATAAATTTTAATTCAATTAATATTATATACTAATATAAAATGTTAATAGTAGAAATTGGATGAGGGTATAAGGAATGCTATACTGTCTTCCCAACTTTTCTATACATCTAAAACTTTTTAAAAATAGAAATTATTTTAAAATAAATAAGATAATTAGCTGTGTTAACATAACAGAAAAATACCTTAATAGATTGATTTGAAAGGAGTTCTTTGATGTGACAAAAGTATGTATAAAACCTATACTAACATACAGTAAAATGTTGAAAGCTTTGGAACAGGCAAGGATGCTGCTTATCAAAGCATAATATAATATATTAGAAGTCATATCTGACACAATAAGGCAAGAAAAAAAACACAACTTATGAAAATTAGAAGGAAACAACAGAATTGTGTTTATAGATGATATGATTATGCACAGAGAAAATAAATCTAGATTATTAGAATCAGTAAGTGCATGTAGCAAAACTGCTGAATACAATCAATAAGCAAAAACAACTTGTATTTCTATTTACCAGCAACAACAAAATGAAATTTTAAAAGAAATGCCATTTGCAATATTTGTAACAATAAATCTAACAAATGATGCATGATACCTTAAAGCCACAAACTTTAAAACATTACTAGAAAAATTAAAGGAGATCTAAATAGGTGGAGAGAAACATCATGCTTGTGGCTCATTGGAAGATTCAAAATTAGAAAGATGTAAATCATTCCTGAGCTGGTCTGTACGTTCAATACAAAGTCAGATATTACCAGAGAATTTCATTTAAAAATTTATATGAAATGCTAAGAATAGATTCTAAAATTCATAAAGAAATTGCTGGAATCTTGAAGAAGAATAAGATGGTAGGACTGAGTAGGCCATCAAGATTGTAAACTAGAGCAATTTAGAATTACTAGTGCAAGGACAGACAGGTTTTGAAACAGAATGGGGAAGCCATGCATACAAGGGCACTTGGTTTAAATAAATGGTTTGGTCATCTATATGAGAAGAAATTAACTATGACCTCTGTTGTATTCCAAGGGGTTAGTACAATTATGTATGAAAGGCAAAACAATGAACTTCTTTTATTTATAGACTATCTTCATGATTGGAATAGAGAAAATCTTCCTAAAACAGGACACAAGAAACAATAACTATACAGGAAGTTGTTAATAAATTGGGCTACATTAAAAGTAAGAACACTTGTGTTTACCAAAAGACTAAGTATGTGAAGAACGAAGGCAGAGTGGGAGAGGGTACTTGCAGCACAGTCACAGAGGATTCACTTACAGAATACATGAAGACTACAGATGAGACTTAAACAAGCACTTCACAAGAGGGTATCCAAATGGCCAGTAAAAATATGAAAAGTTATTCAACCATATTAGTACTCATGAAAATACAAATTAAAGCTGCAGTAGATGATTCTGCCCACCACCAGATTGGTTCAAATTAAGGAGTCACATCAACTGTTGACCAGGATTTGTAAACTACAGGAATGCTCAGACCCTAAAGTGTAAATTGGCGCATCTACTTCAGTAGATAAGTGTTATTCAGAAGTGAACACATACATAGCTTATAACTGGGCACATTAATGCTAGGGATATGTACAGCAAAGAGAAATGCACAGGAATAGTCATAGTAGCCTCACTTTAAATAAACAAAAATTGCGATCAGCCCAGATGACCACTGACAGTAAAAAAAGTATATATTGTAGATTATTTATATAGTGTGTTTTATCAGCAATGACAGTAAACTGCAGCAACAGGAACAGGATGGGTGAATCTCATATAATGCTGAGTCAAAGGAACCGGACACAAAAATACACATTGACTGTTCCAGTAACATGAAGTTTAAAAACTAGTGCTTTGGATGCATACATACTTGGCAAAACTATAAAGAATAGCAAGAAAGTGCGTCTAGTAAAATATCAAGAGAATGATTCCTTTTGGGAAGAGAGAGTGGGGCCTCCTGGTGGCGCAGTGGGTTAAGCAACACACTATGAAGCAAACTGCAGCCACCGCAGCACGAGTTCGATCCCTGCTGTCGGCCAGGGAGGGGACCCACATGGCGCGGCAGACCTCTCCTGCCTGCCCGCTGCTCCCCACTCTGTCTCTGGTGGATCCTCTCAACCCCCGCATCTCTGACCTGTACCCCAGTTCTTGTATGCATAAATAAATAAATCTTTAAAAAAGAGAGAGAGAGAGACTACTAGTCAGTGCACAGAGGGGATGCCTGGGGTGCCGTCAGGTTTCTGTTAATTAGAGTGGCAGTTATGTGGTCACTTGCTTTTAATCTTTGAGTCATATGTTTGCTTTGTGTAGTTTTCTATATGAGTATCATACTTAACAATAAAAAAAATTTAAAAAGTTATAAACCTACAAAAAGGGGAGATTTTTATGGGAACTTTTGGAAGCTGGAAAGCAGATGGATTAGTGTTACTGACTTAGCAGGTTCAAGAAAGCTAAAGCTTATATTAGCTATGGGCAATGCTAAGTCCAGCACAGAATCTTCAAAAAGCAAAGGAATTGTACCAGTTGTTAGAATTGAGGACTGTGAGTTAGAAGGAGCAGGGAGATAGGCACGGAGCTAAAATAAGTAGATGGAAGCTATTTGAAAGGCAGGTGAAGTCCTGGTTGCTGACAGGTGACTGCCTCTTCCCAGGTCTGGAGGCTGATTTTTTTTTTTTAAGATTTATTTATGCATACAAGCACTGGGGTACAGGCCAGAGGTGTGTGGGGGTGAGAGGATTCATCAGAGACAGAGTGGGGAACAGAATAGGCAGATCAACTGGAATACACTGCTGAGGGGAGCAGTGGGCGAGGCAGGAGAGGTCTGCTGCCATGTGGGTCACCTCCCCAGCAGGTGGTTTGCTTCATAATTGTGCCACCAGGGAGGCCCTGGAGGCTGATTTTAAAATGCAGTATCTGAAAAGAGTTCCTGAATGGGGGATCAATTGAAGGCATCAGTACCTTGTCAAGAATAGGTGAAAGAAGTGCCTGTTTGCATTCTCAGTAAGGGCACCCTACTCAGGGCCCACACTAACTCTGTGTAAAGCTCCACCCACCGACTCTGGGAGCATTTCAGCCTCTCACCTGTAATCTTGAGCAAACAAGGATTACCAGGACACCGCAGGATAGTCTCTAAGAGAGAGGCAACAACAGCAATAAAAAGACAGAAAAAGGCAACTTGAATGAACACGAGATGATGAAGAAAAATAAAGCTGAAAAAAGGAAAAAAAAACCACAAAATCCCCAGAAAACTAGGGGGGGAAATTTAGGTGTCATTAAAGTGAAACCAGCATTTTCATTAGGAGATTTGTGAGCTGTTTGTTCTGCTCTTTATTTTTGTTCCTAGTTTCTAGTGTCATTTGTCCACAAATATCTTTTTGTTTAGTTTTGTGGGAATAGAATGTGTCAGATAACAACAGATATGAATAAATATATTCACCTCTAATAAATATATTCAACTCTAAGAAATGGAAAAGGTACTGACAAGAGACCTGTGATCGCAGGTTCTGTCCTGACCCCAGGATGTCTCTTCCGAACTGGTAAAGAGAGAGCCTGCTTCTCTCATTGCACTGCTTCTTTCTTTCCCCTCACTTCCATGTAAACTCCGACTTATCTTCTCCTATTTCTGTTTCCATCTCCTTGTTTCTTGGTGTCTCTGCTCCCTGAAGATCACTACATTTCAAGCTATCAGAAAGGTACCCTACTTGTGTGCCTTGTCCTGGCTGTCTCTCCAGCCACACTCTATTAGGTAGGCTTGGTAGTGGGTAGTTGAGTAGTTTCAAACAGGCTCTCCACCTGTATTTTCTCTGGACCTGCTGCATGATCCTGCAGGACATTGAGAGCTGGGGGGTAAGGAAAGAGAGGCCGTGTTTCTGACTTTTGAGTGTGGTCACCTGGTGCATGCCTGGACCTTGGCTTCTCAAGTGTGAGGTATTTCCTGATTTTTATATGAAAAAGGCCATATGGTCTTATGTTAATTATTTTGGTGTTGCTTTATAAAATACCTTCCTTGTCCATAATTTCTGCACAGCCATTAATGGTAGGAATAACTCAACTCACTTGTGAGTGAGGGTTCAGTGAAAGCAGGCTGCACCAGTTCAGGAGAGCTGGCTGTGCGTCGTAGTCAATGCAGAAGACAAGCTGCTCGCATCATCCCTTGCCATTTGGGCAGGCCAAACCCTGTATCCTAAGGTGGTCCACAGCATTCTCCAAGGAGATCTTGCTGTAGCTACTGTCTTCATTTATGTATGTGTTGTTCTTCGCTGTGTTCAACATTTCAGAACCACGAATGACCTCTCATAGAACTGCTCAGTCCCTTTTTGTGGCTTCTGTTTTTTTCACTTCATCCTTTTCTCTTCTGGGTTTCTTTCTTCTCTTGCTCCTTAGAACTTCCTAGGATTTTCATTCGTTTAAACAAACATAGGTCTTGATTTCTTTTTTAAAAACAGTCTCTAGGAAGACCTTTTTTTTTTTTAACTATTCTGTTAACGTATTCCTGTAACTTGCTTCTTCTTTGTATTCTCTAAGGAGGTACAACAGTTCGAAAGGAGATCATCAAGAATAAAATCAGAGCCATTGGGAAGATGGCACGGGTCTTCTCAGTTCTTCGGTAAGGATAAGCCTGTCATTACGTTGTGGGGTGAAAGCACTTCAAGAATAAATTTGAAGCTGATTCCAGAAGTTTTTTTAGGATTGGAATTTGATGTTAGACCTGTGGGTGTTCAGGTTGCGTGCAGACTGAATCAGAGCTACGTGGTAAAGTGACTGCACAGTCCTAGCAAACATTCTTTTGGTCCTCGCTTAGCTGTAGTCAGGGTAGAGGTTCAGTGTGGATTCTGGAGCCGGGTTGCCTGTTCTTCCTGTTAGTTGTATGATCTTGTGCCTCGTTTTCCGTGTTTGTTAAAGAGTGATGATGACGACACCTGCCTTGTGCGGTTGTTAGGAGGAGTAAATGGGATGATACGTGGCAGACATTAGAACAGTCAGTGACTATTAAGTGCCTCTAACTGAAAAGCAGGCTGAGTGTTTAAAATTGGAATATTTACAGGTAACAGCCCTACCTTTGGGTCATGGGAATGGTAGGGAGTAGGAGAACCTGTCCTGCATCTCAGTGCATCTTTAACTTCTGAAGTGTCTTTGAGCTGCTGCTGAGTGGGAGACACCCTGTGGCATTAACCCAGGGCTTTGATCTTCCTTTGCAGGGAAGAGAGTGAGAGTGTGCTGACTCTCAAGGGCCTGACTCCTACAGGTACACTTCCTCTGGGCGTCCTCTCAGGAGGAAAGCAGACTATCGAGACAGGTGAGTATGCGAACCGCTCCTTTCATGAGGTTGTGTCCCCTTATCGTAGCAGTCCGTGTAAAATCGGAAATTGGAGCTTCTTTCAGTAAAGGGTTTCATTAATTAATTTTTTTTTAAAGATTTATTTATTTATGCATACAAGCACTGGGGCACAGGCCAGAGGTGTGGGGGGGTGAGAGGATTCACCACAGAGAGCGGGGAGNAGAACAGGCAGATCAACAGAAGTACACTGCTGAGGGGAGCAGCGGGCACAGCAGGAGAGGTCTGCCACACCATGTGGGTCCCCCCACCCTGGCCGGCAGCAGGGATCGAACTCGTGCTGCAGTGGCTGCGATTTGCTTCACAGTGCGTTGCTTAACCCACTGCGCCACCAGGGGAGGCCCTCATTAATTAATTAATTTGTACAAGAGCTGGGGTACAGGTCAGAGTCACGGGAAGTAAGAGGATTCACCAGGGCCAGAGTGGGGAGCAGAACAGGCAGATTGACTGAAACACACTGCTGAGGGCAGCAGCGGGCGAGGCAGGAGAGGTCTGCTGTGCCATGTGGGTCCCCTCCCTGGCCAGCGGCAGGGATCGAACTCGTGCTGCAGTGGCTGCGGTCTGTGTTGCTTAAGCCACTGCACCACCAGGGAGGCCCTCTACTTACATTTTTCTTTTGAATTCTTTGCATTTTTTTTTTTTTTTGTGGAAGTAGCACCACTATTGATTAATAGAAACATTTCATTTATCCTCCTTTTTTTAAATTTTAAAGTTTATTTTTCATAGAAGAATTGGGGTATAGGCCAGTGGTACAGAGTGGGGAGCAGAACAGGTGGATCTGCTGAAATACACTGCTGAGGGGAGCAGCAGCAGAGACAGGAGAGGTCTGCTGCACCATATGTGGTTCACCACCCTGGCTGGGAATTACACTCAGGCTGTAGCGGTAATAGCGCTGAGACTTAACCCCTAAGCCATTGGGGAGGTCCCTCTCCTTTTTAATAGAATTGAATTTTTCCTCTTTAAAATTGAATACTAGAGCTTAGCTTTTTAGAAGAATAATGGACATTTTCTCCTTGGAAGTATGTAATTTTCTTAATTTTAACAGTTTTCATAGGAAAGAACAGTAAACTATTTCATACTGAATTTTTGTCTCTCAAATAAATGTTCGGTTTCTTCTAAGCAAAATACATTTCTACCATTATTTTGGTAATTAGTCCTGGGAGATATTCTAAGAACATCTCTGCAACGCAATTTAGAGTTAACAAAGAGTAACATGGGTTAAGAAAAGTAGGGAGGCCCTCCCTGGTGGCGCAGTGGGTTAAGCAACACACTATGAAGCAGACCGCAGCCACCTCCGCTGGCCAGGGAGGTGACCCACATGGCACAGCAGACCTCTCCTGTCATGCTCGCTGCTCCCCTCAGCAGTGTGTGTCAGTTGATCTGCCTGTTCTGCTCCCCACTCTGTCTCTGGTGAATCCTCTCACCTCCTGCACCTCTGGCCTGTACCCCAATTCTTGTATGCATAAATAAATAAATCTTAAAAAAAAAAAAAGAAAAGAAAAGGGGGGAGGGGATGTCTTATAGTGTCCTTACTTGAGAGTTTGGAAAATTTACTGATCCACAAAGTTGTTTTAATCTGAATCAATTTTTCCTAGGCCCTGAAAGACCAAATATGAGGAGAACACAAAAATAATTTTATAGAATTGTTGTTTGGAAATTTCTTTATAATTTTCAATCTACCTTCGCTCTCAGTCCAAAATGTATCCAGTTTTGAGTATTAGTGTTTTAATCAATACCAGATTCTTTATGGGTACTTTTAAAATTGATAGAAATCTTCAGGAATATATAAGAAGAACAAAAGGAATGTTGGAGTCAACTTTTTAATCTTTCTTAATTGATAGGCGGGAACTGAGTATATATTTTCCCATCAGTGTCTCAGCTTTACAGGTTCATTGGCAAACTGAACATTAGCCAAAAGACCTTGTGTCCATATAACTTTGCATGGAAAACTTTCAGCCAATAATATTCTCCATCCCCTTACAGCATATGTTTATTTATATCTCACCTTATTGCAGGAGGGGTTTGAGTAAGTTACAGTATACTTATAACATAGTGAAATAAAATAAATATGCTTGGATGTTGAAACATGAAGAAAAACAAAAATAAAGCCAATAGTTAACCACAGATTTGATTCCAAGCTTCCAGTAGCCAAAGTAAGAGGAAAGTCAACAACTGAACAAGCTTCATAAAGACCATAAGATGAAAAAAAAAAAACAGCCAGTTGGACTGCACCAAAATCAAACTTTTATGCTACAAATGGAATCATCAAGAAAATGAAAAGACAGCCCACAGAATAGATAGGAATATTTACAAATAGTATATCTGATAGAGGACTTGTATCCAGAAAATATAAAGAACTTTCTTAACTGAGTATCAGAAAGATACATAACCCCATTAAAAAGTGGGTATTAAATTTGAATGGACATTTTTCCAAAGAAGACATACAAATGGCCAACAAATATGTGAAAAATCTTTGACATTGTAAGACTATAAGAAAATGCAAATCAAAACCACAAGCAGATCCTACTTTATATCCACTAGGATGACTGAGATATCAAAGGCAGATGATAACAAATGTTGGTGAGAGTGTGGAGAAAGCTGAATCCTCGTACAGTGCAATGGGGCTATAAAATAGTGCATCCACTTTAGAGACCAATTCTGTAAGCGTCTTAGATGATTAAACATACAAGTACCATATGACCCAGCACCTCTACTCCTACCCTCATAACCCAGAGAAATGAAAGCATTTCTGCACAAAACTTGTACATGAATGTTCATAGCAGCATTCTTTACAATACCCTTGAAGTAAAAAAGAACCCAAATGTCCATCAACTGATGAATGAATGGATAAACAAAATGTAATAGAGCCACACAGTGGAATATTATTCAGTCATGAAAAGGAGTGAAGTACTGATACATGCTAAGGGAAGAAGTCAGTCACTAAAACTGCATATTCTTTGATTCCATTTATATGAAATGTCCAGAACAGGCAAATCTATTAAGACAGAAAATAGAATGATTCTAGGGATACAGGAAGGAATGATGTGTCTTTGCGATGATAAAAATATTCAAACCATAATTTATGGTGATGGTGACACAGCTCTTAATACATGAACTTCATTGAATTGTTCCACTTATAAAGAATTAATTTTACTTTTATGATTTGAATTTCACTAAAAAAATATAATATTCTTTACTGGAAAATATATTTCAGTAAAAGGGAAAAAACCAGTTTCTCAGTTTAACACGACTGTTTTTCAAAACATTGTTCCTTAGTGCGGGCCAATACTTTCATACCCAGTGCAAAAAGCTATTTCCGAAGGGCCCCAGGCAGTGTAACGCCAGTGTCATTTCACCACGTAGCTTTCCCACTCTGGTCAGCCTAGCACTGTACAGATAGCATTAGGCAATGCTTGTTCGCCCACGTCCTAGCAAAATGCACCGTGATGTGCTGTTTGAAGGTACTGTGGTTATCTTGTGAAAATTTGTTTGTTCTATTTGAGGAAATATGAGGGGGGTGACATTGCTTTAACACATGCCTGCATATGGTTAACAAATGCAAGCACTTGCTAAGTTGATTCCAAGTTTCCATTTTTTTACATTGCATTAGGAAGTAAACTTTCAGTTCTTTCAGTTTTCCTCTCAAACATATATAAAGCCTTGGGAACAGCAAACTCATACTATTCATTATTCTTCCCTGCCTTCTTTTAAAAAATTGGTATTGAAAGGACAGTGTTCTCCTAGCAAGATTTTTTTTTTCCTACAACCTGTGACCTTTTCATTTTTTAGAACTTTTACTGTCTTACAAAGAAGATGCAAGGAAGTTCACCTGTTGGAGTAATGTTTAAGTCATGGGAGGAGAAGTCCTTCTTAGTGACTGACTTGCTTTCTTGCACAGTGAATGGAAGCCATATGGGTTGGAAATGCCAGCCTCTGCTATCTCTCTAATCCCAGATGGTACATGAATTTGTATCTGGAGTTGAATATGTTTATGCTTTTGCTAGCTTAGTACTCCACCCCTGGGCAAGAAATATTCCCTAACTTTTAACCCATTTTTCTCTTCCAAATTCCAGTCTGTTAGTCAAAGGCCACTCTTTCATTAAGTAATTTTGAAGGACACTTAAACATAAGTTTCTTGAGAACAATAACTAGTTTTAAATAAGTTTTTAAATAGGACTCAGTGGCAGCTCATTTAATATCGTCTAAAGGATGGTTGTAATGTTAAATGATTTGATTCAACAAGTTTTTTCAGTATGTGAACATGAAGACATAAGTTAGCCACTGCTACTTAAAATGAGGAAAGCAGCATAATGCTTGGTTTCCCAGTCAGCTTGATGGGCTCCATGGTCTTAGCAATAGAAAAGGTTCCCATGGCACCTGAAATGTTAAAAATACTAGAAACTCTCCCAAACTCATATTCCCCACCCCCCAGTTTAGTTTTTTGCAATAATCCTCTCGCTTTTCTAACTAGTTGACTTTTTTCTGGGTGGGAGTAGCTAACAGATGGGCCCTGGGGATGTCTGTGCTGGTTTACTCACTCTTTTTCTGTCTTCATTTTTGCATGCCACTGCTCCTGCTCTTACAGCCACAGTAGAAGCGGTAGAGGCCCGGGAAGGTATGGCCATATTCCTGTGATAGATGTGATCTTGTGTCTGTCTACTAGTTTTAAAAAGCCTTGTCAACATAGAAGATATTTTATTATTGCATCACCAAAACTGTTAACAGGAGCAAATGAATAGATGTTTATAGGTTTGCCCAGGAAGCAGGTATTTCCTCTGTGTCTTGTATTTGTGTTTATTTAAATGCCCCTCTCCACAGCTACAGCGCTTTCTGTCAGGTTTAATGCAGTGACTGAAATGTCAGCAACTTGTCATGAAGGGCCAAATGACTAAGTCTTGTATCCCTTCCACACACAAAAGACACTCATTTGATTACTAGAGATTGGAGCAGGTGAGCCTCTGTAGCCAGTGGTTCTAAAGGCTTTCAAAAACAGGCAAAATTAGTTAGCAATGTAGTTTGATTCATTTCTGTGGTTGACCCAGGGCAGTCAAGCCAAATTGTCTTTACTCCTTTGAAAACAAATTTTAAGTAATAAATTATAAATCTAGAGAAAACCATAGAATTGATAAATGTGTGTCATAAATTTAATTGTTTTGTTAAGGTGGTCCAAAATGGGAGTATCTTTTTTTGATAATACAAAAGTCTGACCAGAGAGGAAAATATCTAGAAGCTGTTTAATGGCTTTTAAATTTTCACTCAGCTCCTGGTTGTGCAAGATTTAAAAATTGTACTTTGAAATAAAAAGAGCAGATTTCTTAGTGTTGTTTTTTCTTTTTTTGTGATCAGTGTGACGTTTGTGCTACTACTACTTTAACTTGTTCCATTATTCTTGCATTGCCCTATTTCTGTCGTTGAGCACGTTTCTGGTTCACAAGAAACTTTCTCAAATATATTGGGGCTGAGTAAGAACTTGTTAGCATTTCATCAGGTGTAATTCTGCTATGATTAATTGTATTGAGCTTCTGTGGAAATTGCTTTCACAGTTTTGGCTCCCCCTTTGGGTCTTAAGGAAGCAGTTGCTTCAGACAAGGCCAATTCAAATCAAGTTTTGCCCATTACCATCCCCAGACATGTGCTCTATTGCTGCCCTTCTGTGTTTTTTTTTTTTCTAGGAGGTTGCTACGTGCTAAGGAGCTCCTTGATTTGCTGTCTAATTAAGCTCCTCCCTTTCCTGTTTTTCTGTAGCCATCAGAGGGTTTTCACTTCAGCACAGGATCCGGAGTTTCGAAGAAGCTCGAGGCCTGGATCGAATAAATGAACGGATGCCTCCTCGGAAAGATAGCCAGTACTCCGATGGGCCAGTGAAACTGGTAACCCCTGTCCACCCAAACGCCGCACATAAGAGCGACCCAGGAAAGAAAAGCCAGTGATGACTCAGTCCTGCTGTAAGGGGGATCCAGAACTTCAGAACAAATTTTATTTATTTATTATTGGAAAACAAAACAAACCTGGAGGTGCATTCATAATACACTCTGCATTTATTCTGTAAGAAAGGCAACCATTTTATAAATTCTTTTAATTTATGTTCATTATATAAAAAATACATCTGTTTCGTTTTTCCCTTTTATTCCTGATTTTTAGGAATTGATCTGATTGTTGTCAATACATATGTGAAGTTTGTGCTATAAAGGGGACCTTCCCCTAATAAAAGGGCCTTGGAAACCTCCAATCTAGGTTTCAGACTTGAACTAGCTAGCCTTTTCTCTTGTTTTTAGTAGGTAATAGTTTCATTTCAGACTAATAGCTTTTCAAACACAAGCTTTTATTTTTTTTTTCTTCTACAGGGCACTATTATATACCAC
The DNA here is from genome assembly GCA_019455555.1 of Galemys pyrenaicus. Classification (NCBI taxonomy): domain Eukaryota; kingdom Metazoa; phylum Chordata; class Mammalia; order Eulipotyphla; family Talpidae; genus Galemys; species Galemys pyrenaicus. The sequence goes on along the minus strand of JAGFMF010011638.1, from coordinate 2,996,298 downwards.
GTATCTCTCAGATTTCAATGGGTAAAACTTTTCTTCTTATGGAAAACTTGATTGTATTAGAACTTCCAAGTGAATAACCTAAACACAGTGATTTAAAGGGCCAAGAAAAACGTTTTCCATATTAAATTACTTTCTTCTAGTCTCGCAGTTGCTTTTAATATCTTTTATTAGAGCAAAATAAAAGTAATGAGAGATTTTCTTAGAATTACTTAAAATGTGTTCACTTAGCTATGACATGGGTTTAAATTTCCTTTTGAACTTTGGGGGAGAAAAAGATTTTCAGAAAGCTTTAACTATTGCCAAATCCTTTTGCTTTTGTTATTGAAAGCTAGGTGATTTAACCCCATCTACCAAGAAAGACACATTTCTAACTGTTGAATGCATGTCCTCTTCATCATGGAGGTCATCATGCCCTTCCATGTTATTACAACAACTTTTCCATCAGTTCTCCCCAATACTCTTCTGTTTTTATAGACCAGGCTTTTGGAAACCAACAGGGGAAATGGAAACTGACAAGGAAGAGTGAATAGGAAGTTGTGCCAAATGACACTGGGAACGTGAGGATTTCCTCTTTTCTATATCAATGATTGGGGTGTTTCTCTATCATTCAGCATTTATTAGGTTGAACTATATCTCAATCTGTCAGTTTATTTTGGAATCCAAAACATGTAGTCAGATATGGTGTTTGAACAATCTTCCCTCAATTTTTCAGGCCACAACCAGCTAATGAAAGATGTTTCAGGGACCCTTAGGTTCTCAGTCTGGGTGTAGCCTGGTGGCAGGTGCCATGTCGTAACACTCAGCGATCAGCCCAGCAGTGAATGTGCCATCTGGGCAACACTACCAAGTTGTGGAGATGCCTATTTATGGCATTAATGAATTCCTTAATGTCTGTTGGGATGAGGGCTCCTATATTGAAGCAAGAATCTCAGACAGTAGTACTTCATGGGGGGATCTTCGAGGAAACCAGAAATCATTTCAAAATAACACCGTTTCATTAGAAGAACAAGGACTTAGCACATCTGTGTTCTATACCTTTTGCTGATAGTTCCTGGCGTGTTTATGACAGAGATCAAAACATTTTGGGGATGGGAGTAAGCACACGTGTTGCTCTGATTATAAAAAAGATAGGGAAGGTACTGATGAAAGAGATAAACAACAACAACAACAACAACAAAACTTCTTAGTGGTTGTACCACCTGCAAAAGAAAGGAGAAAAAAGTTTGAGTAACTGTCCCTGTAATCATCATTTCTTTCTATTCGAAGAGGAAATTCACCAGCTGATCATCTTCCTATTACTCCCTCCCCAGACCCAGTATTAAAAGACCAACACCTTTGGAAATCTTCCCGAAATCAGTCCATGTGACAGGTTTGAGAGGTAGAGGTTTGTTCTCCCTTTGTCCTTTCATTGAGGCAGTATTGTTCTGCACACACAATCCATAGGGAGAATCTACTCTCAAGGGCTATCTTTAATCAGTAGGCAAGTAGTGAACCAGTTATTACAGGTCCTCTTAAGCAAAAAATAACACTTTGCAGGTAAAAAGGACAATTTTTTAGGGCTGTCTTCATTATCTTCTCAGAAACAAGTTGTATGACAAAGCAAGTTTCGTTGACAGAAACCTGGCAAAAGGATCTATTTTACAGGTACCCTCTGCACTGTCGAAGGAGCAGCCAGAGTAGGGAGACAAGACTTCATGAATCAGGAAAATTGGAGCGAGTTTGAAATAGAACAGCAACAGATCTTGAAGGAAGCTAGGTCTGAAAATTCTGTTATATTGTAAAGTGTTTTGTTCTGTGGAATGTTGGGGCGTGCATGGCAATCATTTGCAAAGTGTAGGAGTGTGTCTACGGGACACAGCTGCGTAAGGCGAGTCGGTAGGTCTACATTTGCCTCTGTGCTGCAGTCAAGGCCGTGTGGAGGGCATGGACCTTAGGGGTGTGTTGTGATAACAGCACTTGTTCTTCACCTTCGGCCTCACTGGAGGGCTTTAACACATGTTTTCACTGTTTAATCACACAGTCCAGGTGCTGGCTGCTGGTCCTGGGTTACTCTAGGACTGTGATTTCTCCTGGGACTGTCCTTTCAGACGAGTTTAGTTCCTGTCAGAGTTCTTCCAGGTTGGCATCTTTAAAGCCAGCCTGGTTTTGAAGGGAGAAAATACTTTTCTCATGTTCTCCTTTACACTGAGGTCCACTAGGACATTATTTCCTCTGGTTTCCCTCATCTGAGATGAGATGGGAAGGAAAACCACTTTGAAGTACCACTTTGGAAATGAAACTTCCCATGGGTCAGTTTTGCCTCTTTTGTTTACATTCACATCATATGAAATTTTTAATTGATCAGATGGCTTTTTTTCTAATATTTAAAAATTCATCTAACAGTTGGACATAACTTCAAAACATACATTTTTTTTAATCTCTGTGTTCTGAATGTGTAGAACAAAAGCAAAACAATAAGCCAAGGGTGTGTGTGTGTGTGTGTGTGTGTGTGTGTGTAAAAAGCAACCTCAGTTTTCCTAAAAACCTGTTCTTAGAACATCAAGGTTATAGGTGTAGACATTACTGATTCTCTGGCCTTCTGCGACTGGACATTGACCCGCAAGGTAAACATTGCTTTTCACACTCTGCTGGGCTTGATACAGCTCCTTGCCTAGAAGAATCCGCTTGTCCAGGAATGTCAGCCTCTTTTCATACCCATTTATTTCTATTTGTATTGCCTTTCATCCTCCATAGTAGTTGCAATTCTGTGAAGCAGATTTCTGTAGCGAAAACTTGCTTTCTTACCCTGATAACTTAGGTGTGATTTCCTGATGCCTTCAAAATAGAAAAAGAAAAATCCTTGTCAAGAGAGTATTATTATTTAATGTCATTCAGGGGTAAAGATGGGGCTTATTAAAATTAGATAGCTTTGGGGCCTTTCAGCCCTGGCATTGTCTCTTAGAGCCTCTTCTGAGCAACTTTAAACAGAGTTCAAGGCAGCTGCTGTCTGTGAGAGCGGGCACCAAGCCCGTGGGCACTCCGCTGGGCTTGCTGCCCCAGGTGACCTGGAGAGTCTCTCCGGCCTCAGCAACAGTACAGCTGACCTCTCGCCCCCTCCTAGCCCCTGTGTTATGTAAATAGTGTAGTCTTTCTCTAGGATTTCTCACTGCACCATAGCTCTAAATATAAAACTCAAGCTATTGAGAATTAAATTCATCCTGACCAACCTGGGTGATCACAGTCAGTTAAAATGGTTTAGGAAGAGCTTGCCCCAGACAGATTCATAATTTTCCTTTGTATTAACTATCAGGATTTTCGCTCCAGTTTTTGTACTGAAAATTATTTACAATCCCATAAAGACGTGTTGGGGTATTATTCTAGAATCCCTATTATTTATTATAGTTGTTATAGTAACTGTGGAACCTAAGTGGTTTTCAAAGCATTATTCAACTTTTCAATATAGGCAGAAACAATGTCAGAGGGCGGGTGAGCCCAGAACCCTATTTGTGTGGTTCATTTGTGGTTAGAGCCATGGATTCTACCTTGTCTTCAGCTAGTCCACATCTTCTCTGAAAGCTGCTATAAGAGGGAGTGGAAGGCAGCCTGTTCTACACCCTCATGACAAGTCTAAGTGGCTTAGGAACGCCAGCAGTAGCTGGAGGAGGGTCCGAATTACCTACAGGGCAGTTCCAAAGCGTTGTATTTGCACAGTCGCTCTTTAGAATTGCTATGACCAGCGCTCATAGGAAACCATAAGAAAACAGATGTGTGTGGAGGAAGAAAGTGTGGCTGAAAAACAGACGTGTTACTCTTGAGTCAAGCAGAGAACTATGTTAACAATAGAGCTTTGTACAAACATGGAAGGAGTGTGAAAGAGGGAACCTGTATTACTTTGAGACTCGTGACGTGCCCTGCCTGTGTGTAGCCAGTTAAAGTGAACGGGATCAGGGCTAGCTGCCTTCGTCTATGCAGTCACAAAGGTAAAGATGATACTGGAGAGTATATTCCCTCCTGGGAGACCTTGGCCTCCCGCACCAACAACCTTGGCAGGTCTTGCTCAGTAACACCTTTGCCTGAGACAGGGTTATGCATCTTCTCTTCCACACCCTCATGACAAGTCCAAGTGGCTTAGGATCCAGAAGCGTGGACACGGACATGGACCGTCCCTCTGAGCAGCTCTAAAGTAGGGCCAGTCACACTGCCTCACTGTAAGTTCTTGCTGGGTCCTTTCACTCCCTTGACATAGGTGTCTCGAAAAAACCTTTTTCTCTTTTTGCATGTTAAAGTGAAGTGCATGTAATAAGGAGGGGGGCTATCATAGATTTTTATTTGGGGCAATAAAGATGCGGCTTTTCGTCAAAGACTCTCTCTGAAGATGCCATCACGAATGCCTCAGTTTTCTTTCTCAGTACACTGTGATCAAGTTGTTCTCCTACTAGCGATGTCAGCAGGTTTATGCCAAGGAAAGATCCTCGTTTTATTCCCAAGTGAGGTGACCAGACATGAGACTAGCTGGTGGTATAATTTTTGTAAAGGTTTGTCTGAATGATGGATTATTTACTTGTGCTTAGAGATTGCTTGCTTTCAGTTACAGTAAAGAAAATGGTGGAAATGTTGTTTATTGGCGGAAATTGTTTAATAAGTCTTTTTGTGAATAAGAAATTTGTTAAAACTTTCTTATTGTAAATTCTAAGTCATCTTTAAAAGAAATTACTCTTAAAATTAAATGATAACTTTATTGGCTCCCCGTGTCTTTATTTCTTGCTGGAAACACTTCTGTTAGTTGCTTATCCTTCTAATTGGCATTAAGTCAAGGGCAAGTCTGATGTTTGGTGTCTGGTCTGGTTTCTAATGCTGTCAAGGAGTTCTCTTCTCAAGGAGAGAAATCCCATCACAGTGAAAAGACCTCTTTCCTTCATCTCTCCCACCCTTCACTTTTAAACAGGCTTTGGTGGCTGTAGTGGGTGTTTCCAATTCTCCCACTCAGACCCCACTCCATTGCCCTGACCTCCTTCTAGACATTTTGCCCACTCTAACTCATGACCATGTCCTAGCTCCTTCTGAGACTTCTTCAGCAGATGGTGCTACTTGAAGAAAAGGAAAAAAGGCATCTCAGAAAACAGTCTTTATAAAGGATAATAATTTTTATTATAGTGACTTAATAACTTTACATGTGATCCTAATAATAGTCATGGATGAATTCCAACTTGGGAGAAGTTGAAGAAGCCAGAGAGGAGTTGAATATGGAGTGGGACTACCCAGAACAAGAGTGTCAAACCAGCCTACTGATTCCTCAGAAAACTAGAAATATGAGGAAAACAACCTCCTGTGAGCAAGCAGGAGGTTGAGAGCAGGGAAAGGACCAAAGGCCCTTGGGGGAGAAAATGTTTCAGTGAGGCGATTCTACTGCTCGTGGCCCGGAGACAGTTCAGGCCCTGCTAGGCCTAGGACAAGACAATGTTACTGCAAATACAGCTACATCGAGGTTGATAGTGCTATTTATGGGCCAGAAAGTGAGCCTATGTTTCTAATTTCATAACAGTATGAATTTTGAAATCTTTTGTTGTCCCAGTGGTGTTCTGACTTAGCAGTGTCTTTATACCTTAGCTAAACCTCAGTAAGATGAGGTCATATTTACCCTTATTTCCAGAGTCGTAAAAATATTGAAAGCCTGGAAATCAAATGCAAATTTATATTTATCTCATTATTTCTAGGTGTAATCCCCATTTTCTTGCCTGTTACATGTAATTGTATGGTCTCACAGCTCTCAGGATTTAGAGTGTTTAGTTTGGATACAGAAAATTAGTAACAGTGGTAAATGTTGCAGTCTTTAATGTTGCTACAGTTGACAGTGAAGGAAGTGGCAAGACAAGGTTATTCTTTGTTTGGAGGCCAGAGCACTGTCAGGCCAACAAATCGGCCCTCTTATCTGCCTTATCTCCGTTTGCCCTTGCCAGGAGGGGAGCTTGCCTCAGACCTAGTTTTCCAGCTCCTGGTCTGTGTCCTTCTTTGTGGCGGAATTGACTTGGCTGGGTTTTCCCTCTGAGGTCATCACTTACTTATCCTTTCCTTATAAATAGGCTTTCTAAAGAGTTGACAACCACTTGCTCTTTCTTTATTTCCTGAGAACTGAAAGGTGGGTGCACTTCAGTTCTCAGAGACACCGCGCCTGCACATTGTGCCCATCAGCTTTTCTGTGAGAGTCGGGAGTCCAGTGCACCGGTTGATGCGCCACCAGTGGACAGGCTTTCTCTGAGACCGCCAGTTACAAGGGACAAAGGCTGAGTTCTCGCGCAGCATTCAGGGTTCAGATGGGATGGATGTTGAGAACCCTGAGTCAATGCTTGTTACCTCCTGCGTGTGCTGTGTGCTGTGGAAAGGTTTGCGCAAGGCAACCTGACAGCTCATCCTCGCGTGCCAGGCACCCAGCCCAAGGCTAACGCCCTCCACCTGTGGTGTCTGCCTTCACTCACAGGGCCCCCGCAGAGTGACCACACCAAAACCTCCGGATTCCAGGAGTGTTAGGTCATCCTGTTGTCAGCCGCAGAGCGCCCTGTAGATGTCCTTTCTGTTCCCATGAGCCTAGTAGACAGGGGCCATTAGTGAGGTTTGGCTGGCAACACCAAAAGCAGGGGCTAGAATCGTAGGAGAAAGGGGTGGAACCCTGGGATGAGACAGTTCAGGTTTGTACTGGTGCATCTAATACATTGCAATTCCTTATCACAGGGGCGCTCTAATCTGCGTCAGAGACGTCCAGGCTCCTCAAAAGGAGGCGTTTCTTTGAGAAGCTGTTCTGGTCAGCCGCTCAGTTCCCCTGGAAGGAAGAACACACTTTTCTGCTAGCGCAAACAAAAGCCTGCTGAACCTTAATAGATAATATTCCCAGAGCTGACCCAGGCCTGGGGAGGAGAGAAGGAATAGCAGTGCTATTTCGTTTGTCCAACATGGGGCACCAAGGCACAGAGCCCAGGAGCCACTTGGTGCTCAGGATAGATCTCGGAGCACAACATTCAGCCGTCAGAACTAGACAGACACTCGAAGAATCAAGGGTTCAGGGTTACGTCTCAAGAGTTCCTTGCTTCTCTTTTCCCACTTGAGAAATATAACTGAGTTGTCTGCTCATCCTACTCACTTAAAATTAAAAGCTACTTAAGCGCTTTCCATTCATCCTTCCTCTTGGTGACAAAGGTTGGTTTTCAGAGTGACCTGTATTTCTGTGTGAATAGCCCCCACCTCTCCCCCTCCGTGTGAAGAGCCCCAGCTCTATAGTAGGTAGTCTCTTGCTCATCACCCTTTGGGATGGTAGGTATGGACAAACCTCTGTTGACTTGGGTGCTCTTGAGGGATTATCCACAGAACAAAAGGTGGCAGCCTCCAGGGGCAGGGTGGGGGTGGAGCACATGGCTGAGGGGATCGTGTAACTAGAAAAAACAGAGCAGTTATGTAACTGTGTTTATTTACTATGGCTCAGGTGGCGCTGAAAAGGCTGAGGCAGCCCCTGACAAAAGTGCCAGACCCGGGAAGAGTCACAAGGAGGGAGGACCCTGTTTGGTGACCAGTGAATCAGAGGAGATAGAGGCGCTTGATGAAAGGAATCTGCCCTGTTGTCGACAGCAGCCAGGTCACCCAGGAGCCTGCCCTATCCTCAGCTTCTCCCTAAGCCTTGCCAACCATTTTGAGGGCCGGCCAGCAGCAAGCTGAGCTGAGGCTGGAGGGAGGAGTTTAGAAATCAGACACCTGGTACTTGGCTGCTTCTCTGGGCTTTCTACCCCTTAATCTCCTAATATCTAGAGATTCTTCTCCCTAAATATAGGCAGAAAAGGAAGGGTCAGTAAATTGCTTAACTTCTATACTCCAACCAACCAATCCCTCATCCTCTTTCTGCGGGACACCTTGAAACACAAGGGAATTATCCTGTTCGAGTCCCTCTGTGGTCCAAGATCATAGCCTAAAACTCTGGGAGGGAGAGCAAACCCAACTGGTGTGAGACAGAGCGGTCCTGGCCCAAGAGAGGAGGTGCTAAGTCCAGAAGGGCCAGGGCCCAAGTGGACAGGCAGAAGTCAAAGTAGCTAAGGGAAAGGCTCCCCACCCTGCAGACCCTGCCGCCTCTTACAGGGCTGTTGACTGCATTTCCTGTTCCCATAGAGATGAAACTGGTAGCAGGGTCCCCGGCTCTTTCCCCATGTCCTCACCTCCCTTTATGAGGAACAGGAAGTCGGAACGTTTGTCAGCTTTGCTGCACCTTCTACATTAAATATTTATCTTGGAGTTCAGGTCAGAGCCCTGGTGGATAAGAGAAGCTTGCTGCTGGCGAGAGGGTATGACCAGGATCCCTGGAGTTGGAAGGTCTTCAGCATCATCATCTTTGGATAACAAGGAAGAAAATGAAAGAGATGTGGCCTTTCTTAGTCGCAAGGATCCTGCCAGGTGGGAAAAACTGGTGTCAGTGGAAATGGGCACACGTTTTGTCTCTGAGGGCGGGATGAGGATTGTAGCTGCAGGTTTGGGGGAGAAGCATCCAAGCTTTGGGGATGGAAAATGCACAGTAGTGCCCTCAAGCAGTCCCAGACCTCGGACACTCCTTTCTGCAGCCGTCCTCTGCGGGCAGTGACCACCCGTGCCCTCCCCACCCCTGTCACTTTCCTGGAGAAATTTAGGTTCTTGGAAAGAACCTTAAAAGTGATCTTGTTCAGTTCCTGCCCAGTGCAATCTTTGCCCCTACAAAGTTGCACCACAGTTGGCAGCCTTGGATCTTCCAGAATAATTTAAAAGCTCTTCCTTGGAAACGCTGGATCTGCTTCCAAGTATGCCCCCCAGGGCCCCGCTTCCACAGCGGCCCCCAGGCACTATGAGCAGCTGGCATTGCTCAGCTCTCCCAAGCCCCTCCACCTAAATCTTTCCTCCTTCCACCTTCCCCACGTGTTATTGTTTCAAGCTGGTTCACCACACTCGGATAGCTCTTTGAACTGCACTGCGGAGATGAAGCTACTAGCATCAACGGCGGTGGGGTCTTAAAATCTTTTCATCTTTTCTCCATTCCCTTTTCAACTTTTGGAGTTGTGCGCTGGAAAACACTCAAGTGCACAGCGGCCCTAGGGCACCACTCTTGAGCTCGGTAGGTATGCAATAAATGTTTTCATAATCTATAATTGATCACTCCCAAAACGGGTCTGGAATGCTCAGTAACTATTTACCCTTTGGTTGGTTCAGGGCTCGGGCCCCAGAGCCTAGCCAAGGGCTCAGAACTCCAGAGCTATTTTCCATTTGCAGTCAGCACTCCGAGCACCCTCCCTCTCTCCACCGCCCGCCCAGTGCCGCTCCCCGCCTCCTCCCCCAACCCGGGCTCGGTGGGGCGGGGAAGGAGGGCGGGTCAGGAGGTCGGAAGCCAATGGGCGCAGGCTCTTGGGACTGGTGTCGGAGCTGCGGGAACAGCGGAAAAGCAGATCCAAACAAAACGGTGTATGGGAACACCAAGACCCCACGAACTCCGTGCCTGCCAGAGGAGCTCCACCCTCATCCTCTTCGGGGGTGCGGCGCGCCCAGAGGGCCGATTTCCTGCCAGGCTGTCTTCCGCGGGGTTTGCACGTGTGCGAGCTTCAGCCGCTCAGCCAGTGCATATGCGCTCGTGTGTTTGTTTGCACACGTCCGGACGCGCTTACGCAAGCACAAGTTCTCTCCCCCCCAAGTTGGGAGGGAGGCAACGGGGCCTTAACTCAGCCCACTGGGCAGCTCTGCCTGTGGGGCGCCCTTATCTAGGCCCCAGCCTGTCTGCATCTCGTCCCGTCTCCGGCCTCGCCGCCGAGGCTGCCGCCTCCCTATCAGTGGCTGGCTCGACCCGCGTTCTTTAATCATTGCCGATTCCTGCCCTCCCTCCCGGCTCCGCCGTGCAGCGGCTCCCGTCCCACACGCTGGACATGTCGCTGGAAACTCTGAGTGGCACTCGCCGGCCCCTCTGTCCCCCGCCCCGACGCCAGCCCTGCGGCGGGGGCCGGGAGGGCAGCTGGGAAAGCAGAGCGGGTTCCCCGGGGACCCTCGGCGGCCCCTCCCGGCGCCGATTCTCGACCAGCCGGCCGCCTCGGCAGCCGGCCACAGCGTCCCCGCGGCGCGCCCCGACGGAGCGCACTCGCACGCCCCCGGCCGGCCGGCGCGAGCCCCCGCCCCGCAGGCGGGAGAGGGAGTCTCCGGCTGCGCACCCCACCCCCAGCCCACAGTCCAGATCCCAGCAAGACAACCTCCGCCAGTTCGCCAGCCTCTCGCGGTCCTTCCAGCGCGCGCCCCCGTGGCCCCGTCGATCCCTCTTCCTCCTCGGGCTCCCAGTCTAGCAGAGCCGGTCTTGACCGGGTCACGAGGGCGGCTGGCACAGCCCCAACTTCTCCCTGCCCTCCCTCCGCGAGGACCCGCCGCCGCCGAGCCAGGCAGGAGCCGGGCAGAGATGCTCCTGCCCTCCCGGGCGTCCTCAGTCCCCGCCACCTGCTCGCCGCCGCCGGGGAAGGTAGGTGCCTCGAGGGAGAGGGGACGGGTGGAGGCTGGAAGACTGAGAGCCTCTCCCGCTGGGGTCCTCCTCCTAAATCCTGGGGTGAAAGAGATGGGAGTAACCCCGTAATCTCAAAAAAAATGAGACTCGAGAGAAACCTGCCTATGCTCACGTGGACGTGCAGCTGGAAAATGCCGGGAAAAGTGCCTAGAGCCGGGCGCCCCGGTCAGGGCAGTGCCCGGAGGGTGGATGAAGTGTGCCCACTACGCAGATTACTGCACCCTGTGGAGCTGCAGGGGTGAAGACGACCATCAGAATTGTAGGGGGGACGCCCCAGACTTCCTGTCTCAGCCTGCCCTCAGCCTCCCTTCCAGATGTGGGACCAATTCCCCTGACCTCCATCCCCCTGTAAGAAGTCCTCTATGTCTCCCTGGCAGCACCCCCAGGAGGAAACCCAGTCTGCCCTTCCCCACCCACCCCTGCATGCCCCAGGAGAAAGGCACTGCAGGGCGCCTAGAGGGTGGGGCCCCTGAGGCTCAGGAAGGAGGCCCTGGTCAGCTGACAGTTGGGACTGCTGATGCTGACCCCGCGGCTGGGCCCCAAGCAGTCAGCTGAGTGGGGAGGGGTTGCTGCTAGGAACCAGCCTTCCCTGACCTGTGCTACCACGCTCTCCTGCCTCAGTTTCCCCTTCATGGGAGAAGAGCAGCAGAAACTGGGGTATGTCTGCGTGTTTTGCTTTTTGTAGGAGACCTAATTGAATCCAGCTGTGAGCAACCCTTCCCCCAGCTTCAACCCTCCGCTCCCCACAGCCAGTGATAGGCATGAAAAAGCTGTCCCGGTAGGTCATTCAAACGCCTGAAGGAATTCCCACTCAGAGTAGAGACAGACCGCTGCCCCCAGCTTTGTCGGTGCCCTCCAGCCCCCCAAAACCCCCCAGGAACTGGGGCAGGAGAGAAATAATCACAGCCCTCTACTGTACCTTCATCCCTGCTGGTCCCCAGAACTCTTGTGCGGCTCGGCTCCTAGGCCTGGCAGCTGCACAGACACCCCACCCCTGTCAGCTGACCTCTCTGCACCCACAGCCCCCATGCTGCTCACATGACCCTCTGCTGTACCTAACACAGCCACATCCACAGCCGGCACTGCCCGCGCCACCACACACAGATCCTCACGGGCCCTGGATGCCCTCTGAGTGCCCCGGCTCCCCAGGCACACAATTGCCAGAACCGGTCAAGCCCCGGAAGACAGACAGCACAGGTTGGCCGAGCCTCCGGCCGGTCGAATAGCACAGGTAGGAGCGATGGGTGCTTTGGGGAGAAAAACCCTGCCTGGCAGGCCAGCCGCTTCTGTCTCTGGATGCCTGGAGCCCCTTGCCCCAACCTAAACTTCGGGCGGAGCACAAACCAGCTGGCACGGGTTCTCAGAGAAGACTGTTCAAAGCTGGCCTGGAGGTGCAGAAGAGGGTGGGTGTGGGCACGCAGCACATCCCTCCTTGAAAAGGTCATTTTGTTGTGCTTGCCCACTGCTCCGCTCCCTTCGCACCCACACGGGCTCCCTGGGCCCTCTGAGGCTTCAGGACAGAGAGGGAGGCTGGACAAGGGAGCTGAGGCTGCTCTGAGCTCAGAGGAGTGGCTCCCGCCTCCTGGAAGTGGCTGCCCGCTCCCCCTGGGAATCCTGGCCCTGCCCCACAGTGGGCACTTGGCCCTGCTGATCTAAGGCCCTCTCTGCCCGCCTGAGTAAGCTCCTGTGCCCACAGATGGGCAGATGCTCCACAGCCCCGGGGAGGCAGGGGAACTGAAACAAAGTCTCGTGTGCCAGCTGTCCCAGTTCCCTTCTGGAGGAGCAGGCCACACAGTGCCAGGAGAGCCCCGCGGGGCTGGCCAGTGGGCCTGCGTGCCCGAGGCTTTGTCCAGCAGACCTGCCCCTGGCCAGCGTCCCCTCCTCCCTGGCCTCTCCCTCCCCCACTCCCACCCGGAGCTCCTGCCCGGGGCCTAACAAGTAGCCCATTGTGCCTCTGGGAGCCGCGCAGGCAGCCCTCCGGAGGGTGCCCGCAGTGGCCTGCTTCCTGGGTCCTTGAGCACCCACCCACTGGCCTGACGCCCCCACAGCCACCCCTCCGGCCGCTCTGGCGGCAGTGTTCAAGCCCAGAGGGCCCAGGCTGCCCAGGCCCAGCGGGGTTGCCTTCTTTCTTCCCACAGAGGACTTCCAGAGGCGCCCTCCAGCCTTGACCCGAGCATGCAGGCCCCACCCTGCAGCCTCCCTGCCGGGCTCAGCCTGGACGACTTCATTCCCCGCCACCTCCAGGCCCATGTGGGGTCCTCCTCCCGCGACAGACGGGTGAGTGCGATGGTGAAGGGGAGAGCGTGCTGTGGGCCCACAGTTGGCAGGGGGCTGGCAGGACAGTGGGGGGAGCCAGAGGATTAAAGGAAGCAAGGGGGGGTGTCAGAGGATCGCACCAAAGGGCCTTGCTGGTTTTCCCGCAAAAGAATCAGGCTGATGGGCCTCCCTGGTGGCGCAGTGGGTTAAGCAGCGCACTATGAAGCAGACCACAGCCACTGCAGCACCAGTTCCATCCCTGTCGCAGGCCAGGAGGGGACCCACATGGCGAGGCAGACCTCTCCTGCTGTGCCCGCTGCTCCCCTCAGCAGTGTACTTCCGTTGATCTGCCTGTTCTGCTCCCTGCTCTGTCTGTGGTGAATCCTCTCACCCCCCATGCGTCTGGCCTGTACCCCAGTGCTTGTATGCGTAAATAAATCAATCTTTAAAAAAAAAAAAAAGAATCAGGCTGACCTTGGAGCCCTCAGCACGGGGTACAGGCCGTGGAGGTAGCCACCCCTCCTATCCTTCTGTGGAAGCTTCTGGGCCTGAGCTGCTGCTCCTGGCCCCCACCCCCCCACAGGTGCCTGTGATCCGGAACGGTGGCTCCAACACACTTAATTTCCAGTTCCACGACCCTGCGCCCAGGACCGTGTGCAATGGGTACTTCCCACAGCGGAGAGATGCCTCCCGGCACCCAGGTGGGTCTGTCCTGGAAACCTGCTCCTGGAAACTTAGGGGCGGAGGCGGACTTCTGCAACGTGCTGTGTTAGGCAGCATGGGGATGGGGGTTTCCTGGCCTCTGCCTCTGGCTCAGCCAACTGCCCCTCCCTTGCTGGCCTGTGAGAGTGAAACTGGCCGTGGGAGGCACAGCCTTCTCCCCGCCCCTTCTCCCCCTCTTCTTACCCCTGAGCCGGGAGAAGGAAGCCTGCAGGGGCCGGGGAATGCGAGTGTATATTGGGTCTAGAAGGAGTGTGACCTGAAGCCCATGCTGGGCCCTAAGAGCTGCCCTGTGTGGACTCAGCAGCCCAGCAGAAGGTTGGAGAGGCGGCCCTGAGAGCCCATCAGCTGCTGGTCGCCTGTGGGTCGCCATCGTGGGGTTCGGAGATCCTGGCGAGGGCGCATCCTTTATCGAGTGTTCCCTTGAGGCAGGCCCTCTGTCAAGTAGTTTATTCACTTAACAATTACATGTAGAGCGTGCAGTACAGCCTTATCTCCTTTAATCCCTCGATAGCCTGATCAGGTAGGGTGTGATTAGCGGATCTTCCCAGTGAGGAATCAGACCAAGATGTTCAGGCACAGAGATGGAGCTGAGATTCAGACCCTTGTCCCCCTGCCTGGAAGCCATATGCTGCTGCACAGCAGGCAGCTGAAGGCTCTGGGGATGCTGAGGACACAGTGGCCATGGCCGTGGCCGTGACTGAGTGTCCCTTACTGAGAGCGTGGCATTGTGTGTGGGGCTCGGTCTCACACACTCGACCTCTGTGACTCTTCTCTTGCTGCTCTCAGTTTTACACTGGTGGCAACTGGGCATGAGAGGTGGGTTGGTGGGCACCACATCACGTAGCCACTAGGTAGCAGGGCGGGACCTGAATCAGGTTTGCTTCCTCCACGCCAGTGTCTTCCAGCCACACCCTGCTGTTGCCCTGCCTGTAGTTTCTCTTAAATAATGATTCCCAGCCCTCATTGAGGATAGCCCTAGGAAGGGAGGCCGGGTGGAGGAATGGCACAGATTTCTCAAGAGAAAATCCATTTTTATTCACTTTAACTAAAAAATAAACAGAGGCCTGTGGGGAGGTTCGTAGAGTCTGCGTCATCTACTCCAAACAAACAAGGAGATGTTGAAACTTTTGAACCCACAGGAATCAATGCTCTGAGAAGCTAATGGGCAGGCAAGGTCAGTGGGCCCCATGCCTTGCTAATGCTCGCTTGCATTCACCCCCAGATCCTGCTTGGTATCAGACCTGGCCAGGCCCTGGGACCCACCCATCTGGGAGCCAGAAGACCCCCGTTTCCCAGCATGCCCAAAACTGGTCAGCCACGTGGACCAAGGACAATAAACGCCAGGACAAGCGCTGGGTCAAGTACGAGGGAATCGGGCCAGTGGATGAGAGCGGCATGCCAATTGCCCCCCGATCTGTGAGTCCGGGCTGGAGATAAGTGAACAGTAGAGATCAGGGACCTGCTGAGCTCTGCTCTGTTCATTAAAGTGGGGAACTTGTACCCCAACCATTCCAGACTAAAGCAGGGATGCAACCACAATGGCTTTAGGGGGTGCTGAGTCTTTTACAGTCACAGGTCCTCTTGTGTGTCTGAGTTATACCAATGTTTGGGGGACGGGTTCTAGAATGCCCCTCGGTTTCACGGAGGGAGAACCGCTACTGTAAGCACTGACCCTGGCAGGGCCCCGTCTTAGTTGCAGAGCCCCTGGGCCCAGCTATGGCAGGCGTGGAAGGGTCCGGGATACCAGGCTTGGTGGGCTCTGCCTGGCTCCCACCCCCTACCCTCTTGCCTGTCTTTGGATTAGCTGCCTACTTCTAGTTTCTCACCTCTTCATCTGGAACTGACGGTGGTAACATCTCTCCCTGCCCCCCGGGACTGTTGTGAGTCTTAGGTGAGGCAAGGGACGTGACATATCATTTCCCACCTGCATTATAGTAGTTAGTTTTCATTACATAGTAGTTTTCATACATATAGTAGTTAGTTTTCATTGCATTCATTTCATTTCAACAACATTCTTTGTTGAAACATTAGAAATATAGAAAAGCAAAGAGAATGTAAACCGCACCAGAGCTCACAGCTTAGAGAGCAGATCCTTCTGCTGCATGTGTCTTACTTATCTATCAAGTGCTGTATGAATTTCTGTCATTAAGATTTAGCACAGGAGCCTCCCTGGTGGCTCAAGGGGTTAAGCACTGCACTATGAAGTATGCTCAGCCACTGAAGCACGAGTTCAATCCCCAGCTAGAGAGGGGACCCACATGGCAGAGGAGACATCTCCTGCCTTGCCCGCTGCTCCCTTCAGCAGTGTACCCCAGTCAATCTGCCTATTCTGTTCCCCACTCTGTCTCTGGTGAGTCCTCTCACTCCTCACCCCACATTTCTAGCCTGTACCCCAGTTTTTGTATGCATAAATAAATAAATCTTTAAAAAAAGATTTAGCACAGCAGCCAACCCACTGGGACTTCAAGGGTGGCCAGAGAAAGGACTCAGTAAAGAACTGCTTCTGTGGCTTGAGATTGCAAAGGTAGCCTGATATTGTCTTCTCTAATCCCAGAGCGTTGACAGCCCCAGGGACTGGTACCGGAGAATGTTCCAGCAGATCCACCGGAAAATCCCAGGTGAGACACGCTCCCAGGCCCTCCCTGCCAGAGAGTGAGCTCAGCCTGTGGGGCTTAAGGAAGGGGTCGGGGAAGGGAACTTACCCTGCTTGGGGAGAGTGGTCCCTAGAACAAGCCACAGAAAGGAGCCTCCACATCTCCTCCTGTACTGGGGAGTGACCCCCCAGATGCCTGAGGGTGCTGGGAAGCCATGATGTCACATTTAGCCAGGCCCCATCTATTGAGCACTTATCTGTGTGCTGAGCAATAAACTAGGTGCTGAAGATAAAACGGAACAAAGAAGGCTGTCCCTGCCCTGTGAGGCATCCATTCCAGCCCAGAGCGAGGCGCAGGATGAACAGATCAGTGCTCCATGTGGCTGGCGATGTTAGGGCTGGGGAGGAAAAGGCCAGGGAGTGCCTGTGTGAGGCGGCTGCTACCTCATGCCAGCTGGTCCAGGAAGGTCCCGGTAAGTGGCACCTGAGCCTGGAGCTCAGGGAGGGAGTTAGCCCTGCGGGATCAGGGCAGAGCAGTCCAGCAGGGGGCGCAAGAGACCCAGCGGCAGAGCAGACTGGCACTTCCGCTTGGGGGCAGCAAGGAGAGGCTGGACTGGAGTGAGTGGGAGGGGCCTGAGGAGGGAGAGGAGCACAGTGTTTTTCTGTGAGAGTGAGGACCCACTGGGTGGTTCTGAGCGGGAGAGACATGCTCTGGCAAGTGAGGTGAGGGCTGCAGAGGCGCACGCTGGCTGCAGGCGGGAAGGAGATGGTGGAGCAGGGCGGAGCAGGGGGCCAGTCAGGAGACCTGGCTCTAATTTAGGCTAGTGACGTTAGTGTCTTAGACCAGGGGGCGCAGTGGTATGGTGGGGCCCCAGAGAGAGACATGGGAGCCTGATGAGGGATTGGGCATGACATGAATGAAAGCCAGGAAGGATGACTTTAAACTCAAGCAAATTGAAGAACAGTTGCCTCTCTTAAAGGCTGGTCTAAGGGGCATTCAGTGTTAGACTGCAGCCAAGTACAGGTGTCAGGTAGGCAGTTAATATCCACGTCTGTGATCCAGGGTGAGGCGTAAGCTGCAGATGGAAATACTTGGACTCAAAGTCTCAAAGAGACTTTGATTTAAGGCTCCCCAAGCAATTCTAATATGTAGCCAGGGCTGTATATCCCTGGACCAGATGGGATTTTTAAAGCCAGAGGACTAGACAAGCCACCTAGTGAGACAGAGAGAAAGATCCCAAAGATTGAGCACTGAGGTATTTGGAAGTTCAGAGGTTCAAGAGATGAGCAGAAACCGGTACAGCAGACTGAAAAGTTGCAGCTATGGAGGTGGAGGAAAACCTAGTGGTCTCCCTGAGGCCAAATGCAAAAGAAATGCTGCTGATGGCCAAATACCTTTGGCCATTGGACTTGGTGACATGGAGGTCACTGGGGTCTTTGAGAGCAGCGGGTACAAGAGTGCTGGGCCTGAAAACCTGCCTAGCAAGAAGGGGAATTGCAGACAGAGAGTTCCTCCTGTTTGCCACAAAGGAAAGCAGAAAAATCCAGGAGCTGGAGGGAGGCGTGGGATCTCGGAGGGGTGTTTTGGTTCCATCTAAGGTTGAGCTATCATGGCATGCCTGGGGGCCAGAGGGGTTGGTTGGTCAGTTGCTTTTCCTAGGAGGCCCTGAAAAGTTCCTGTGGTAGCATAAGGAGTGGGTTTGGGCTGTGGGGAAGTGCAAGCATTTAGGAGAGGATGCAGAAAAAGAAATTGGAAGAACAGGAAGTGGACTGTCACCAGCCAGACATGGTGTGGGCAGGTCTGCAGAGGTCAGGGAGAGGGTGTGTATGGGAGCGCAGGTGGGGAGGAGCAGGAGGGTTTGGGCAAGTCTGTTGCCCAGTGGGTTGGCTCTGCTTGGTCCCTAAGTCTGCCAGAGGCATTTCAGGTCCTTCTGAGAACTGCCCTCCTAATTCCTTCCCTCCCCAGGGACATTCTTGAGTTCCTGATTCAGCCCCTTGGCCCTGCTCTAAGCAGGAGGGAGGCTGGGAGCAGCGGCTTAGGCAGCCCTCAAAAGGGCTCCACTTCCCTGACCTTGTCCTTTCTGCTTCTGCAGACCTGCAGCTGGACTGGACCTTTGAGGAACCACTCAAAGGTGAGGAGGTGCCAGTGTCCCCGCCCTACCTCGTTCCTGCCTCTGCCCCTCCCTGCTGCCATGCTTGGCTTTGGGGTCCCCTGTTTGGTTTAGTTCAACTCACATTTTTTAAAAAGATTTTTATTTATGCCTACAAGAACTGGGGTACAGGTCAGAAATGCGGGGGGTGAGAGGATTCACCAGAGACAGAGTGGGGAGCAGAACAGGCAGATTGACTGGTACACTGCTGAGGAGAGCAGTGGGCAAGGCAGGAGAGGTCTGTTGTGCCATGTGGGTCAGCTCCCTGGCTGGGATGGAACTTGTGCTGCAGCGACTGGGGCTTCAGAGTGCGGTGCTTAACCCCTCGTGCCACCAGGGAGACCCCTCAACTTGCATTTGTATAGCCCATTTCTGGTGCACTCCAATGAGAACCTCAGCTTGCTGTGCAGAGAATGCCTAGACCTGGCCATGATTTCTCTGGGTTTCTAGTTTCATCTATATAATGGGGATACAGCTACTCCAGAATTGTTTTGAAAATTTAGTAAAGTGTGCAAAATTCGTGGTGCAAAGCCCACATTTAGTGGGCTGGAGCACCATCCCTGTTCCCACAAGCCACCCAGGAATGTCGGTGGTGATGGTGCCAGGACCTTCGATGATCACCGGGGCTCACCTCGCCCTCCCCCTTCTTCCATTTCAGAGGGCTCCTCTGGCGCCACATCAAAAGACTCAAGGCATCCAGGGCTCCAGCAAAAACCTGCCTCTAGGCCAGGCCAGTCCTCTCTGAGTGGGTGAGACTTGGTGCCGCAGGGGCAGGGGTCTGGGAAAGGGTGCGGCTTCCTGAGGACTGGCACCCCCTGGTGGCCACAGCTGGAGGAGCTTGAGAGCAGGCAAGCTCTGGTCTGGTTCCTCCCACCGCCCCTGTCACTTGGCAGGGTCCCCACTACTCCAGATACTTCCCTCCCTGCTAGGGCCAAAGCGGGGTGGAGGCAGGGATACACCCATTCCTGGTCAGGAACACCTGTGACTCTTGTGCCTGGCAGTGGAAGTGAGCACCCCACAGCCCCACAGCTCATATGGGATGGGAAGTAGGGAGGCCCACAGGTGCTAACTGTGGGTCATCTACTCTGAGAGAAATAAAGGGCGTGGAAGACCCTAAGCTGCTTCCCTTAGGAGCAGGACTGAGAGAGGACTTCCTCTCCCCTCCCCCAGGTGAAGGACACAGTTCCTTTTGTCTGTGTAGTCCACATAGGCCCAGCCTCGCCAGGCCCTTGAGGGGTGCACTGTGACCTTGAGAACCAGGAGCTTTGTTCGCAAAGTGAAATTTGAGAGAGCACCTCATCAGCATGGCCATAACTGGCTTGTGGTCTTGACATCATCAGTTCCACAGAGGCTAAGAGCTTGAGATTCGGCTGCAGCTGGATTCATGCTGACGGGCCACTAGCCCTGTGACCTTGGGCAGCGTCAGCAGTCTGAGCCCCAGTGTCCCATCTGTTAACAGGGGTCACGGGTGGCACAAGGCACAAGCAAGTCTCCATGAGCACCACTAATGTACTGGCTTCAATATGACTGAAGTTCCTTTAGATTAGAAAAGACACAATCCACGCCCTTCTCGCTGAGATTACTAACATCATTACTAACACAGAGAACTGTCACTGTCACGGCCACCAGATCCTGATGCTCCCATCAGACAGTCAGTCCTTGGATAAGCTTGCTGAGATGCTCCCTTGGAGGAAACGTTCAGACGCTGCAGCATGTCAGCCAGCCGGGGAAGGTGCACTGGAGGGGGCTGAGGCTATGTGCTGGTGGGCAGCTGGGGGGCTGTGAGGCCTCACCGAGACATTGCTGCATCAGCAGAAACATCTCCTAGAGGCTCTTCCCTGGTCACAGTGTTACAGGGCAGGGAGAGGAGCACTCAGAACCCCCAAGCCTGCCCTCTCTGAATGGGTTCTGCCATCCGCCGCATTAAGACAAACATACAAAACC
>JAGFMF010011638.1:2904906-2969519 GCA_019455555.1 Galemys pyrenaicus | reverse complement strand
CCCTGGCCGGCAGCAGGGATCGAACTCGTGCTGCAGTGGCTGCGGTTTGCTTCATAGTGCGTTGCTTAACCCACTGCGCCACCAGGGAGGCCCTAAAGTGTGTTTCTTAACCCATTGCGCCTGCAGGGAGGCCCAAGTTTGTCAACTTCTTAATCTCAGCAGGTGGAAGGGGAACAGGAAGAGGAATACTTGGTTCTCAGCAGCCATCAAATGTCAAATCTGTTTTAGGACAGGTCTTCCTGCCTGGTGCTCCTCACTTCTGTGCTCTGTTTAACTCTCCTTGGACCAGCGCTCATCCTTGCCAGTAATGCCCACTCCACAGGCCTCGGGTGGAAATTCTTCCTCCAGGAACCTCCTTGGACTAATGCCCCCCACTGACTGCTCACCCCTGGTCACCCCCAGGCTGGTGTCTGTTGTGTGTCCCCTCTCTGGGCTGGGGGAACATCCTGCCCATGCCAGCTCCTCTTGTTGCCTCACCCTTCCAGGAGTCCCAGCTTTGTGCCCTGCTCAGACCCGGGTGGACTATTTTTCATGACTTTCCTTCCGGCAGGTGCTGCCTGCAGATGAAATCCCCAAGCCCATCAAGCCCCCCACCTACCAGGTGCTGGAGTATGGGGAAGCCGTGGCCCAGTACAACTTCAAGGGGGATTTGGAGGTGGAGCTGTCCTTCCGCAAGGTGCACCAGGCCATCCGGGCGGGCAGTGGGAGGCTGGTGAAAACATTTCAGGGGTACCCATCTTCACCCAGTATTGCAGCTTCCCCCCAATCTCTTTGCATATGTTCCTTCAGTGCAGCCCGTTTTTGAAGGGTTATACATCTCTAGAGTGCTTGTGCTTTTTGGTGCAGGTTGTGGTAGGCTGTGAGGCTCACAGTAAGCATTTTGTTGTTGTTTTTTTAAAGATTTATTATGCGTATAAGAACTGGGATACAGGCCAGAGGCGTAGGGGGTGAGAAGTGTCACCAGAGACAGAGTGGGGAGCAGAACAGGTGGCTCTACTGAAACACACTGCTGAGGGGAGCAGTGGGTAAGACAGGAGAGGTCTGCTGTGCCGTGTGTGTCCCTTCCCTGGCCAGGGATTGAACTCATGCTGCAGTGGCTACAGGCAGCTTTATGGTGCTGAGACTTAGCCCCTGGCGCCACCAGGGAGACCCCCGGAAGTCCCTTGTTTCAATACCATGATGGCTGAAACAGTGTCCGGTTTTGGGTGCATTTTCAGACAGTCTGCAGCCTGCAGGCCCATGCTCAGAGACGGCCTGGCACGACTGGCCAGAACCCTTGGGCTTAAGGGCGTCAATTCCTTTCGTTTTTCTTATTCTTGGTGCAGGCAGACTGCTCAACCGACTGGGTAGTGTTTTGCGTGAAAGTACTTAAAGTATTGAAAACAGTTTTTACTGTGGATCACGGTCAAGGAAGTTTGGAAAATGTCTTCGAAAGCAGGAAACAGCCTCTCTTTGTTTGATTTTTGGGACAGAGGCCATGACTATTTCCAGTGAATGCCCCCAGAAGAGCAGGCCCCAGGGGGAGAGAGGGGAGGAGGTGGGTGAATAGAGGGTGGTGGGCTGGAAAGGGCTGGAGACCACCTCCCAGGGCCGCCCCAGCTGACGCCAGTCACCTGTGAGCTTGAGGGTGCTGCAACTGCCCGCATTTGTTACAGTGGGTCGGGGCCACCGGGGTGGAGGCAGGAAGAGGACCTATGGCGGCGGTGGCTGGTGCTTGTGCAGGGCCCATCATGAGTGCTGGGGGGAGGTGGTGCTATGAGCTGGGCAGGGGACACACGCCCCGTAGGGCTCCCAGGGAGGCAGGCCTGATCCAGCCCCGCGTTACTTGGTGGGCAGAGCGCAGATGTCCGCCTGACCCGGGTGGCCTGGGTTTGGCTCCTGCCTCCGCCTCCTCCTAGCTGTGTGGCCTCCACGTGACTTGCTGACCCTCTCTGAGCAAGGTGTTGGGTCCAGAGGCAGCCCAGGTGTGTAAGCCCAGGAGGGCCCCGCAGACACAAACTCCTTTCTCCCCGCCCAGGGCGAGCGCATCTGCCTGATCCGCAAGGTGAATGAGAACTGGTACGAGGGACGCATCTCAGGCACGGGGCGCCAGGGCATCTTCCCTGCCAGCTACGTCCAGGTGAACCGGGAGCCCCGGCTCCGGGTCTGCGATGAAGGCCCCCAGCTCCCTGCATCTCCCCGGCTGACTGCCACCCCCGTGTCCAGTCACCCCAGCCCCCCCTCAACATTACGAAGCATAGCTGATCATACCGACTGGGGGGGCCGGGCCTCCCCCCGCCGGCCTGGCTTCTCCCCAACACAGGAGCCTAGACTGCAGACCCAGGTAAGATGACCTGCCTGACTGCAGTGCTCACCCCTGTGGGCCCTTCTCCCCACACCGCGCCCCCAGTCCTGTAATGGGGCTGCACTGCGGAACCCTTCCCAGACTGCCTCAGCGTGGACTAGTGGGGACTCCGGACGGACGCTTGCATCGGGGCCCTACTCTGGCCTTGAGGCCTGCACACCCTCCAGGTGCTCTGGCCCTTGGGCAGCAGCCAGAGGCCTGGGGCAGTTGGCTCTGGGTGGGACCCTAAAGTCAGCCCTGTGGCCCCCTGATCACCCATGCTGCACTTTGGGGCAGACTTCCCCTATGGGGTCGGGCTTTCTCCCTGTGGGACAGGGCAGTTGGCGGGTGGAAGATAGTCCTTGGGCACGGGCTGAGCACGCGTGAGGCTCCTGCACGCCTTGCTCACCAGCACGCCCGGACAGCCAGGCGCAGCCGTGCCGACCCTCCCCCTCACTGGACAAACTGTGTCTGTGCTGGTGTTCGGGAATCAGTCCCCACCCCGTGGCCTCAGCTCCCAACCTGTGACGTGATGTGGTCAGACAGCTCTGCCTGGCCGGGGGAGAGGCCACCGTCCATCAGGGGCCTGCTTCCCATCTCTCCCTCATGCCTGCCGGTGCCCTCTCCCCTTCTGTGGGCCTCCAGGGTCTCGGCACCCCTGCCTCAACTCTGACCCATCTCGGAGGCTCCAGCCGAACCATGGACCTGGGGACCTCCTCCCCCAGCACCACTCAGATACACTGGACCCCGTGAGTACCGCAGCAGTGCACTCCTGGCGGGCCCTGAGGTGCACAGGTCCCCATAACACCCCCAACCCCACCCCGCATGGACTCGTGAACTCCTACTAGCAGCAGGGGAATGCTTGTCCTTGCAGCACTTACTATGATGCAGGGGGCTCGGGGGCAGCAGGGGAGCAGGCACTTCTCAGGGATGTCCGACCCTTTACGTAGCCCTGCGGCTTTCCCCTCGGCCCTTGCTCTTTTCCAGTCTGAGGTCAGTGCGGATCTGGAAGAAGTGTGGGAGCTGATAGAACAGACCTCAAGGCCCTGGGCCCTCAGGAGGTGGGGTTTGGGTGACTAGGGCTCAAGGACAGGGAGCCCCACCTGGGCCAGGTGGAGTCGCCATTTCTGGGCATGGGCCCAGGGCCGATGGGAGTGGGGAGGGACCCCGGGAAATCCAGAGGAAGGGGCAACACTTGGGTGTGAACCTGCCAGCCTGGTCTAGGGAAGGCGGGGCTCTGGGGTTCCACCATGCTGTCTCCACAGGTACCGGGCGATGTACCAGTACAGGCCCCAGAACGAGGATGAGCTGGAGCTGCGGGAGGGGGACCGGGTGGATGTCATGCAGCAGTGTGATGACGGCTGGTTTGTGGGTATGTGGGCCTGCAGGCGCCTCACGGGACAGACCAGAGGGCATCTTAGGCTGCCTGGGGGTCTGAGTGGGCTGCTGCCGCCGCCAGTGCTGGTTCAGCAAAGATTCCTGGCCCCATCGCTGCCCACTTAGCTTCTGGCCTGGCAGCTGGGAAGGTCTGGCCCCGGTGCTTCCCCCCACAGTCTAGTACTTCTGTTGTCTGCCGGGAGGAGGGACAAGCGGGAGGAAACTGGCTACCCAGGGTTACTGGTGGAGTCGGTGCAGACGTGGGACAGGGGTCCTGGCCCCCAGGCTCCCCTTTCCTCCCCTTCCCACCACACTCCGCCTCCAGAGCAGTGTTTGGGGTAGGGGGAGGGAGGACCAGGTCCTGCTTGCCATGATACTAAGCTCCTGGTGGGAACATTCAGGTGTCACACCTGTGTCCGCTCGCCTGTACCTCCCCCCAGCCTGCCTGGGGCATGCTGTACCTTAGGGTCCCAGCCCCCAGGTGGCCTCTGCTCAGCCTGGGCCTGCTTCCACCAGGGTTCACGTGACCTGTTTCCCCGGGGTGGGCAGACCCTGCCCCGCCAGCAGCAGAGGGTGCGGTTGTCCTGTGTCCCAGCGCAGCCAGGGACCCCCCCCCTCCCCTGCTCAGGCTGTGGGACCTGAAGGGTTGACTGGGGCTGCCCAGCAAGGGTGGCCACAGGGGCATTTCCCAGACCTGGCAGCTGCCCTTCTCTTCTGAAGCCCAGCGCCTCGCTGCTGACCAAGCATTGTGCACGCCGTGTGCGCTTCGTACACACCGGCGACCATGCGGCACCGACTTACTCAAGGGCCCGGCCTCAGAAGGGCGGGCTTGGGGCGTGTCATGGCAGGATGGAGGTGGCACTAGAGCAGGGTTCGGGATGGTTCTCGGCAGACGGGTCAGGGAAGGAGAGTCTCGGAGCCCTCGGTGGCTTTTCATGCTTTATTTAGTAGAGGTGGCCAGGTACATGGCAGGCATGGGGGCCGGGGGGCCAGGAGGCTGGCAGGCCTCCCAGCCCCCAGTGCATCTCACCCTTTCGGCTGCTTCTTCTCTCTCTCTCTGTGCTGCTGCTGCTGCTGCTGCTCGTCAGTACTGTCTGTTGGTCCTCGCAGTTCTGTCTGTCGGTCCTCGCAGTTCTGGCGTCCTCATGACGCCGCCCATTTAAGCCCGTGTCCAACACAGGTGCGCCCACTTGCGCATGCCCACCCTGGAATGCTCGCAGCACCGCAGGTGTCCATCATCAGTGGTGGGAGGGTGGAAATACCTGATCATTCTCTGACCCTACAGGGCGATTCCAGTTTTATTCTGTACATTTATGCTTTTGAGTTTTTTACAACTAATAAAGTGTTGCAGATTTGTACAGACTAGGAGCACAAGCACCGTTCTTGTGGTAGGAGCCACAAGTGCTTCTAGAGAGGATCGGAATGTTCAGTTTCTCAGTCGCTTTTCAAGTGCTCATAGCCCCTGGGCTAATGGTGAGCACTTTGGACGGGGAGTCAGGGTAGGCTTCCTAGAAGTGGGGTGCGGTGCCAGGAAGGGGCACAGAGCAGGTGCCCCATGATTCTGGCAGACGGGTCAAGGAGGAGTCCTGGAGCCCTCGGTGGCTTTTTCAGGCTTTTATCATCAGAGATGACCAGGCACAGGCAGGCAGGGAGCCGGGGGGCCAGGAGTCTGGCAGGCCTCCTGGCCCCCGGCCATCTTCACTGTGGGCTCTCTAGCCTCTCGTGTCTCTGCCACTGCTGCTTCCTTTATCTCTCTCTGCCTCTCTTCTGGCGTCCTCGTGACGCCACCCTAATATGCCCTTGCCACGGCCCAGGTGCACGCACTCGCACTCCAGGTGCACTCCCACTCAGGCACCGTGCAGGACCTCAGGTGTCCATCATCACACCAGTGGCGGGAGGGCGGACAAGCCTGATCAAATCCTGGGAGATTCCTCTGATATAAGTTCCGCGATTCATCCTCCCAGGTCCCTGCTGGCCCAAGGAACGCAGGGGGGTCGTTCGGTGCCTCATGCCAAGTTGTGACCGTTGGTGCTCAGGTCCTTGGGTTGGTGCAGCATGTAGGAAGCATTTCTTTGTCCATCTGAGTTTCTGCCACTGGGGGGCAGGGTGAAGGAAAGAACCTGCAGTTCTGAGTGCGGCCAGCGGGGGGCAGCGCCTCCCCCCTCCAGTCCTGCTAAAAACCAAGTGTCTTTCTCTTCCTGTCTTTCCTCTTTCAGGTGTCTCCCGGAGAACCCAGAAGTTTGGGACATTCCCTGGAAATTATGTAGCTCCGGTGTGAATGGTCTCCATGGCAACTCAGAGCCCGGTCAGGTTGGGTGGGGAGCAGTAGCACTTAGGGAGGGAGAGAGGACCCCCCACACACGCTCCTTCCCCAGGACCTGAACTGTTGGCATCTGCAGACAACTCCAGCAGCCTTTCCCTTGGAGCCCCCTGGAGCCCCCTGGACTGATTCCCACCCACAGCTCACAAGCATTCCTCTGACAGTCCTTTTATTTCCTCCCTGCCCCTCTCCTCAAATATAGAGGTCTGCTTTGAAGTGGAGATGGCTTCCAGCCTTATTGAGACCAGACCCCCAGTCCCCACCCCCACCCTGCTATGGCGTTTCCTCTAACAGGGACCAGCTCCCAGCTTCACCCCCATGGGGTTCCTCTAACAAGGACCAGCTTCCTAACCTAACAGACCAAAGGCCGCTTCTGCCTGGAGGGGGTTCCTCCCCTTTCCAGCTTGCCCCCTTTTGCCTGCCTGCTTCCAGCTGAGCCTGGGAGTGTCATGGGGGATGGACACAGCACCTTCTTAGCATTCAAGGCCTGGCACAAGGTCTGTGCAAAGGCCTCTTCTTCCCGGAGACCGCCAGGCCGGGCCTGGGCCTGCAGATGTCCGCTGCTGTGGTGCCTGGGAGGGCGGGTCTGGAGAACTGTCCCCTCCACATGTCTGTGGGAGAGACTGATATGTGCTGCCCTCCTCCCAGCTCCCCCGGCCCCAAGCCTGTGGAAGAGAATGCAAAATAAATCTGGATACCAGGGACCTGCCTTGCAGTCTTTTCCTTTGGGGTGGGAGGCCTTTGGGGTGGCCTCTTTTGGGAGAGGCCTTCTGAGTGTGAGTGTGTGTGTGTGTGTGTGTGAGTGAGGGGAGGCTGGAAAAGCACTGTTGTTATCGCTAAAGCTCCCAGGTCTCAGGCAGCATGGGGCAGCCCCCAGGACTGGGCAGCTGTCTGACCAGCAGTGTGAAGGGAACCACGAAGGCCACAAGGACTGGGGCGAGACTGACTGTGGGGAGAAACCAGACAGGAGCTGAATGTGGCCTTGTTTGCAGACTCTTTTGACTCTGGAGCCGCTGTGCGGTTGCTGGACTAGATGACATTTCTGGCTGTTCTGCTCCTAATGCTTTCCTTCTGTAGACTCCATTTCCACACCAAAGCGCCTGAGCGTTTGTTTGTTTGGGCTTGGGTCTTCGAGCAGTCAGTCGTGGGAGGTGGGAGTGGTGGGCACAGCTAGCCAGCGACTTCTCTCCCAGTTCAGAGTCCTGGTGGCTGTGGCGTGGCAGCAGCGCATCAGTCTGAGTAGCTGCTGGGAAGCTGAGGGGGCATAGGTGCTGTAAATTCTTTAATGTTAATTGTCCCAGGATCTCCCTGGAGGTACAGGATTTAAGACCGCACTAGGAAGCATCCACAGCCACTGCAGCACCGATCCCCAGCCAGGAGCCAATACACATGGCACAGCTCTCCTGTCTCACCCGCTGCTCCCCTCAGCAGTGTATTTCTGTAGATCCGCCTGTTCTACTCCCCACTCTGGTGAATCCTCTCACCTGCCACATCTCTGGCCTGTACCTCCTCAGTTCTTGCACACAAGTGTCCCAGCAGGAGAATATGATTCCTTCTACAGGAGGCAAGACTGAAGCTGAGAGCTTTTGTCTCCATCACCTCACTATGAAATGCTAGTCCTATCCGTGACTACACAGTCTACCAAGTGCCTGGCGGTCAGGTGCAGAGGCCCCACAGAGGGAAGGCTGTGTGGGGTTGGGGCTGCTCGGGAGGCTCTGGGCTGGGCCTCTTGGCATGCACCCTGGCGGTTCTGTTTTGTAGGCCTGTCACTAAAGGTGCCCACCCAGGTGGGTGGGGAGGGGTGGCGGTGCCTCGTCTGTCAGGGCCGGTGGGATGGTCTGAATGACAGGGCTGTGACCTGGCCAGCAGGTTCCATGAGCCTGGGTGTGACCTGGGGCCCAAAGGTGGTTAAATGGCAGCTTGAAGAGCAGGACGTACGTGCACTCCTTCGTCTGCTCTGTTCATCTGGTCCTCACCACGGTCGGCTGGTAGCTGGCAGGTTTAGCCTGCCCCCTGGAGCCTTCAGGAGCCCACTGGCCTGTTTCTGATCCTGGTCCCGGCTCCTTTGCATCCCCTGATGGCCTCATAAATGGGCCGAGGGCTTCCCCAGGGTTGAGACTTCCTTTCCGGGCAGAAACCAAGTCCACACCCTCTTTGATGAGGCCCTGAAACCTCTGCCGCAAACCAGCCCTACACCCCTGGGCTGCCTGCCATGAAGGCCCTGCCTGTAAGATGCCGCTCTGTACCTGACCCAGCATCAGAGAGGCCGAGGGCAGAGGGGCCCTGAGTTGCTGAGAGCCAGAAAGGACCTGAGGCCGCACGGTATGACGCGCAAGGCATACCAGACAGAAGCCAGAAGACTGATTTGGACTTGCCCAGGGCCACAGGGAAGCGTAAATAGGACAGGACTTCCTGCTGCTCCACAGGGCATGCCACAGGGTCAGTAGACTGTTTCTTTTAAATATTTTTATTTATTTTTGCATATAAGAGCTGGGGTACAGGCCAGAGGTGTGGGGTGGGGGGTGAGAGGATCCACCAGAGACAGAGTGGGGAGCAGAACAGGCAGACCGACTGAAACACACTGCTGAGGGGAGCAGCAGGTGAGACAGGAGAGGTCTGCTGTGCCATGTGGGTCCCCTCCCGACCTGGGATGGAACTCAGGTCACAGTGGCTGGTGATAGCTTGATGGTGCTGAGACTTTAACCCCAGAGCCACCTGGGAGGCCCAGCAGTTTCTGTTATGAGGTTTCACTACCGGTGGAGATGACCCTGCAGAGGTGCCTGCCCAGAAACCGACCAAGGTGAAGCCAGGAGCCCAGAGGCACAAGTAGCCCCCAGCACAGACAGGAGGGGCTGGGGGTGTGGGAGGGAAATCAGCCTTCAATCATTCAAACAAGACTAATCAACATTCGTTGGATGCCTACTATGAGGCCCCAGGGAGTGAAGCAGCGCACCCAACAAACCTCTCTCTGCCCTCAGAAGAACCTGGGTGCAGGCAGCCTTACGTGGGAGGCGCAATCTGTGAAGCAGGAGGGCAAGGTATGCTTTGTTCCCATGCGACATATGGGGAAACCGAGGCCCAGAGAGCTGCGAAGTGCCCCAGGTTACCCCATACGAGGTAGATCTGGAACACAGGTCTGTGCGACCCCAAGGCTGTGGCACTATCCTGCAGCCCCGGCTCTTCCCCAGGGCTTCCTGAGGTACAACAGGAGCATCGGGAGAAGGGGCCAGACCAGAGGGCATAGAAATAGCTAGCGGGAAAGAAACACAGTGACAGAGGCAGAGGACCGGAGGGGACAGCAGGGCTGGGAGCCAAGGCTTCTGGGAGTGGCTGGAGGATGAGACACAGGGCAGAGGTGGCAGGAGGAGTGTTGAGGGCAGAGGGAACGTGGAAGGAATGACTCACACCTGAGGCAGGCAAGTTGCAGCTGTGCCCACAGGTGTGCTTCCCTGCAAACCTGCCAGCAAGTGGAGCGCACAGGAGCTCCGGAGGCTCTGGTGGGCCCTGGGCTCCGGCTGAGGGTCACCAGGTAGGGCTGGGTAGGGGGGGACCACTTGCCAGGTTGGGCTGTCCCTTGGGGCCTCTCCTCTGCACCTAGGCGCTCCTTTCCCTGGAACCCGGGCGGCGTGCGGGTGAGGAGGGGGCGGCAGAGCAGGAGGGGGAAGGCCCAGCTAGGAGAGGTGAGGGCGGTTTGTAGCCAGGACGGCGTCTGGACCCCTGCAAGCCTGAGCCCCTCTTTCTCTCTGGACGTCGGGAGCAGGCTGGCAAGCATCTCGAGGGGCACGCTCGGGGCTGAGCGCCAGGCCAGCAGCCAGTGGGCGCGCAGGCCTGCAGAAGCGAGTGAGGGTGGCTCCTGACCGGGATGTGCGGGTGTCCTGGCCGCGTCTGCGTCAGCGGCGGACGCGAGGAGAGGAGCGAGGCGCACTGCGCACACCCAGCGGCCCCTCCGCCGCCGGTCCGTCCCGGGGAGGCGGTGTTGGGTGTCCGGGTGTGGAGCGGCTGGTCTGGGAGAGCGTTGGAGAGCGGCAGCCCCAGCTGACTGCGAAGCGGGGCGACGGGACGGTCACCAGAAGCCCGCTCCGCCTGGGGAGGCCTGCGGGAGGTGAGGACGCCTCGACGAGGACGCCCGCAGCTTCTGCGGCCCGAGGGGTCGGCCCGGCTCGCGCGCTGAGCGCCGGCCAGTCGGCAGAGCCGGGCTGGGCTGCGCGGAGGAGGCGGCTTCCCGACCAGGGGCGGCGGCAGGGGCGGCCCCGGGATCACATGGGCGGAGGCAGGTCCCGGAGCCCCGGGCGGGCTCTCCCCAGAGTCAGGCAGGCGGCGGTGGCGGGAGCGGCGGCCTCTTCGCCCTCCCTCCTGCCCTCCATCCCCTCCCCGCCCGCGGCGGCCCGACAGGTGAGCCAAACCAGGTGAGCGCGCCCCTTGCAACGTCCGCGCGCGCAGCTCCTTCGCGGCTGGGGCGCCTGGCAGGTCTGCGCCCCGCGTAGCCCCCTCGGCGCCGCCCCACCCCCCACAGCCTCCCCACCTCGCCCGGCGCGGGCACCCCCGCGGGCTGGGCTGGCTGGACCCGGGCTCCTCCCCCAGTCCCCGGCCCGCGGGTACTTTGGCCTCGGAGCTCGAAATCGCAAGAACCGGGCGAGCCGGGCCGACGGGCTGCGCACCTCCCGGCGCCCCCGGGCGCGGAGTCCACTGGGCAGCTCCAAGGTCCGAGGATCTCAAGGCGCCTGCGAGCAGCCGGCGCTGACCTAGGGCCCCGGGGGACAGAGGCTGGCCCGGGTCAAAGGGTGAGCCGGAGCTAGGGAGCGAGCAGGCGCTGTGGCCCGCACCTCTTCCCAGCCTCCTAAGTGTGGGAGTGGCCCAGAGTCCTGAGTGCTTTGGACAGCTCTGGCGTCCTGGACTCGCGGGGGCAGCGCGGAGTGGGTGCTGGGCGGGTGGTGGCCCAGCCTGGCACTGCAGCTTCCTGCCTGGGTCGGCTCCTGACTCCAGAGCCAGAAGCTCAGGAAATCATAGAAGGGCCAGGTCTGCAGGGACACCCGTGCAAGGGTGGAGGCTGAGGGGCAGAGGGAGGCCTGTGGCCCCAGTGAGCGCCATGGGCCGCTCGCCCTGCTGCCCAGCAGTGGGTGGGTGTGCCCAGCCTGGCCAATGAGTCCTCGCTCTTGCTGGGGCAGCTGGGAGGGCAGCAGACCCCTGGAAGGTGAGAAGCCCATCCCCACCCCTCTGGGCCACCTCACAGGGCCTCCACAAGCCCCCAGCGGCCTCTCTGAAGACCCTGGGCTGGCCTCGGCCCATCGCACCAGCCAGCTACCAAGCAGTCCTGGGTGACACCACCCCTTCCTTGCTGTCACTCCTGTTCCTAGAACCTGCCCTCCCCCAGAGTGGGGAGGAAGTACCTTATGCTGTCGGTTTTGGGGCAGGAAGCAAGCACTGGTGGGACTTAGCTCTGCGGGAAGGCGGAAGCTGACAGCTCCACCACCTGCAGGCCTGCCCTTTTTCCCCAGCAAGTATTGCCTGCACCCTCACGGCTGCCCCCAGGGAGCTGCCCCTGGAGATAGCGAAGGGGAACTCAGAGTCAGGGCTCCCCAGGGTGGGGGAAGTGAAACTGGGGGTGCATGAGGGAGGGATTTAGTCACTTCCTCTGCCTACTAGCGCCCTGTGGCCCTGTTGTCCTCTCCTCTCTTTTCCCCTGCACCCTACCGATTCCTGATTCCTTGAGCCTGGAGAGCAGCCTCCACCTCACCATCCTTTCTTCCTCAGGTATGGCGCTGACAGTGGATGTGGTGGGCCCGGCGCCCTGGGGCTTCCGAATCATGGGGGGCAGGGATTTCCACATGCCCATCAGGGTGACCAAGGTAAGGGCCGGCTCAGGGAGATGAGGAGGTGCGCCAAAGTCAGAGTCTGTCTCTCCCTGGGTCCCCACAGAGACCTCTGGGCCTCGGCTGGGGGAGGGCCAAGGGCTTTGTTGCCATGGGGATGTGGTGGCCACTTCAGAAACAGGTTTCTAGTGAGTGAGAGGAGCTGGCCCAAGTACAGTGCCTGCTCCTTTCTCCCAATCTCCAAGCCCATACCTGTTGGCAGCCATTCTGGGTGGTGCCAGGCCAGAGCCCAGGCTCCTGGCAGCCTCGCCTTGACCCAGGCCTGGGCTGGAGAAGTGCGCGGAGGGCCTATGTGTGGGCAGCCCCTGCTTGGCTCGCTGCGCTCGGGCAGGGCCTGCTCCCCAGAAGTATTTCCAAGCACAGTTCCTGAAATTCTGCCATTCAGTGTCCTTTGGGCGGCCCCATGTGAATGTCCCTACCCGGGTGGGGGAGGGAGCTGCGGTCCAGCTCCGAGGGGTTTAGCCCATGGGCTGGGCAGCCCCTGATGGACAGGGCAGGGATATCGGCAAGGGCTACAGGCCAGCCTGGTCCAAGCTGGTGTCCGTGTTTCTTGGGCAGGGCAGAGGAACGGGCCTGTCCTCCATCCCTGCCTGTGTCATTGCTGTCTTGGGGTGCCTCAGACCACCTGCTCCTCATCCCCCACAGGTCACCGAGCGGAGCAAGGCAGAGGCTGCTGACCTCCGGCCTGGGGATGTCATCGTGGCCATCAATGGGGAGAGTGCGGCAGGCATGCTCCACGCCGAGGCCCAGAGCAAGATCCGGCAGAGTTCGTCACCGCTGCGGCTGCTGCTGGACCGGTAGGCCTCTGTGCCCTGGACCTGTCCGCAGGCTTCTCCCCCTCGCCAGCCCCTGTAGGGCTGCTACCCTCAGTGGCCTCAGTCCTGACCGGGAGTGCAGGGGCCTTTCAGCTCGCCTGTGAGGTGGTCCTGGGCTCGAGGCCCACGGCTGGGTGGGCTCAGGGGCATCCCTGTGCCCTGCTGGGCGAGCAGCCACAGGCGGGGCTGACTGGCATCAGCACCTGGATGCCCGGGTTTGACTGGTTCCCAGGTGTGTGGGGTACAGGGCGTGGGCATGAAGTGGGGTGGAGAGGGGAAAGGTGTGCCTCCGGCTGGCCTGCAGGTCCCCTGCTCCAAGAGGCAAGGCCTTTGCTTGGGTCCCTGGGGGAGGTGGGGTGTTTGGGGGCTCATCCCCCACAGACCCTCCATTTCTTCCTTTGCCCTCTGGGCCCTGGTGGTGAGGGCTCCAGGGGTTGGACACCAGGTTGTGGGGGAACAGGTGGTTCCCTGGGGTGGGGCCTTAGTGAGTCACAGGGCAGGAATCCTGGGAGATCCCCCAGCCAGGAGACTCCTCTGGACAGGTCTTGAACCCAGGTCAGGTGCCTCCTGCCCCTTTGCCACTTCCCCCATGCAGGCTCCCCTGGGCCCTGGCTCTGTGCCTGCGCTGCCACAGCATGCTGCAGCCCTGGCTCCAGTGAGTGAGTCTTGGTGCTTCGGTGCTGCTCTGGCCAGGAGCTTCTCAGAAGGGGGCCAGAGGGGGGCGGAGCTCATTCTGTGTCCTGAATAGGAGCAAAATCTGTTAGGGACTGTGGTGTAGTGGAGGGACCCGGTCTTGCAGGGAGTGGGGCTGGTGAGAACCTCCAGGCTTCCAGCTCCTTTGGGCTATCAAGGCTCCTGGTCTCTTTTTCCTCTCTTGTCCAGCCCCCATCTGCCCGCTCCCTCCCTTGGCGCCTGAAGACCTCTCAGGCACTTAGCCGGGTGGCAGGAAGCAGCACTCTGGGCGGGTGCCAAAGCCCCCGCTCCCCTGAGTCTGACCCCACACCTCCCTGGTGGTGTGTGGTGACTGAGGTTCTTGCTGACTTCTCTAGAAGTGGCCGACATCCTGGAATGGTGTCATGGGGCTGAAATAGGGCAGTTTCCATCCGGCCTGTCCAGGGCTCCAGCTGGGCTCCACTGGGCAGGACTTTGGAGGGGTTCTGGGGAGCTGCGGCAGGGGAGCCCCTCTCCACAGCTTTCTTGGGTATTCGTGGGGGTGCTGAGCCTGCGTGCTCCCTAGGTTCTGCCGCTGCTTGCCTGAGGAGGGGCTGGGTCCATCCTGTGTGTGGGGGAAGAAGCCTGTGGAAGGGACAAACCGCTGAAGGGACAGAGGGACCCTCTCAAGGCATCAGTGGCACAGCTGGCAGGGGGCAGCCTCGGGTTGGGGGACAGTGGGCAGCTGGCCCAGCCACTGTCTACCTGAGGACTTTGGGTAACGTCGTCCCCTCTCTGGGCTTTGGTTTTTCCATGGGTGAAAGATGGGCTATTTATATGAAGTCAACAATCCCCCCTAAAATCGATTTATAAACTAATGCCAACCTCTGACAAAGGCTAGATGAAATGCAAAAGACAGAAAAGAGGGGGAAAGGCAGGGGGGAGAATAATGTGAGGACCTTTTTAATAAACTTGAATTCACTGAACTTTTTACTGAAACTCCGTCCTTTGTGTTTTCCGTTGCTAGCTTGTCCTTTAAGAAATGATGTGTTCATTGATGATAGCTGCTGAAGTCTGGCAGAGTTGAAAGTACAGCGACTGCTGGGATGTTTTGGAGATTGTACTAGTCTTGAGAACCTTGTGTGGGAACAGCTGAAATCTGCAACCCCTACTTAGTGGCTTTGGGGGGGGAGCGTTGTGGCTTTGGGGGAGCGTATTGTCCAGGACCCCTGTGACACTGGCTTCCCTCCCCTCAGGTCTAGTGCCGCTTCTCCTGGGCAGACCAACGGAGAGAGCTCTGTGGAAGTGCTGGCGACGCGCTCCCAGGTAGGCTGTGCGGTCAGCCCCGCAGCAGCAGAGGGGGGGAGGGGCAGGAGGCGTGCCCAGCCCTGCTCCTCGGCCTCTCTCCGCAGGGCGGCGTGAGGACGCACAGGAACAGCCAGTTCTCCCTGAGGTCTTCCAGCTCCAGCCCCGCTTCCCTCAGCCCCACGCCAAGCAGCCCCTCCTCCACTCTGCCCCCCACCAGCCCTCAGCCCCTCCCGGGAGAGGCGCTGTTCAGCCGCAGGTGAGCACGGGGCGGGCACCTGGCCAGGTATGGGCTCACTTCTCCTAGCTGTTTTAGGGGTCCCTGGGAGCGTGCTCTGCTCCCCTGGGGCAGTCTGGGAGCGGTCCTGACACCCACACTATCCATTTCCCCAATTTCAGTTTCCAGAATCTGACCCTCTCGCCAGGACCTGCTGCTGACCGCTTGTCCCACGAGGGCCGCCTGGGGAGCCGACAGGTGAGGCCGCGTGGGGCAGGGGACCTTGCTGCATTCCTGGCTGGTTACCAGTAGGGCCCGTGTGTGGGGGGTGCTGCCCCCCAGTAGGGGAGGCCAAGCTGCAGTCCCAGGTGGCCTTCTGTCCTGCACACACGCACGTCACTGGTCGAGCCTCCCCCTCCCTGCTGGCTGCCTCCCTTCTAGAGTGTTTCTCTTGGGCCGGACTGAAATAGTTTTGCTGCTGTTGTTGGGATGATTCCCTTTGGCCCTGGGCATCTCCCGAACACATTCCTCCCCATTCCAAGCCCCATGCCTGCCCCCAACTCCCACAGCCCCACCCCTGCTTCCTCCTGACCAGCCCAGGGACCCCCCCTGGGGCTGAGGCTCCACCTCATGTTCACTTGGCTCACTCTGTCCCACCCCCCCTTCTCTACACACCCCTCCCCCAGGTCCCACTTTCCACTGGTACAGCCCCTTGGTGGCATTTCTCATCCAAGGGCAGACAGGGGTGAGAAGGTGAGGGAGTGAGGCAGCAGACAGGCCTGGGCCACAGCTGCTGGGGGCAGTGTTGGGGGGGGCATGTCCAGTCTTTGGGGTGGAGGGGATGAGGCCCAGCTGCTGGAATCCTACCTCTGGGTTGACTCTGCATTCCAGAGAGCAGAGCTTTGAGATGGGGGGGTGGGTAGTGCTTAAGGGGGCTCTCTGGAGAAGGATGGGGGGAGGACCCTGGGGCCTCTTGCATGCTGGGGCTCCCTGATCACCTGCAGTGGGCCAAGCCACCGGTCATCCAGGGCCATGGCCTAGAGATGTA
This sequence comes from Galemys pyrenaicus, assembly GCA_019455555.1. Classification (NCBI taxonomy): domain Eukaryota; kingdom Metazoa; phylum Chordata; class Mammalia; order Eulipotyphla; family Talpidae; genus Galemys; species Galemys pyrenaicus. The sequence continues at coordinate 2,953,593 of JAGFMF010011638.1, read as the reverse complement.
TGAGATGAGATCTCCATCTTCAGAGAATTTAAAATGTAATTGTGGAGATAAGACAGACATGCAAAACAATTTTGGAACAATTAAGCACTAAACAGTGTGGTCTTAATTATAAAAGCAGGAGGCATTCTGGGAGGGGAGAGACGCATGTGGGCTGGGGTGGCCTGAAGAGGCTTTGTCCGGAACCTGCAGGACGTTGGAGGTAGAGCAGGTTTCGATCCGAGAACGGTGAGCTGGGCAGATGGGAATGCAGCGGCACAAGCAAGACCTGGTGTGTAGGCTTGGGGGGCTTTCAGGGTGACACTGGACTGAGGCCAGTAGGAATAAGCTTGGCCTTGGGCATGGCTGAAGAGGGCCCTTCCATCCTGGCCCTCGTCCTTGTGACTTCCCCAGTCAGGAGCAGGGGGATGCCATGGTACAGGGAGTGCATCTTGGAATATACTAGAAATGCACATTCCTAGGCCTACTGACTAGAACTTGGGGAAGGGAGTTGGTTGGGGGCACCAGTCTGCCTTGGAATGTGATGGGTGAGATTTGGGGACCACCCATGTAGTGCTGAGTGGCGCCCTGCACTGGGTGGCACTGGCCTGGCTTGCCCCTCCTCTGCTGTGTCCCACCTCACTGTCTGATCTGTGCAATGCTGGACCAGCCCTCCCTCTCTGTGGGCCTCAGGGTCAGATCCAATGCGCGAGGCCCCGTCTTTGACCTTGAAGCCCCTCTCATTCCTTCCACAAATATTTATGGAGCAACTTTCTTGTTCCAGGCACCCTTCTAGGCTCTGGGGATGAGTTAATGGAAAAACAAAAATCCTAAGCCAGTGTAGCTTGAATTCTGGTCCCCAAATGTGGCTGTCAGATGGCGTGGGGCTCCCCAGGTCCCAGAGCTGCTTTTGGGCATCGCTATGGTTTTTGTATCCTAAACGCTCTAAGGAGTCCTGCGGGAAAGAAATACTTTTGAATAAATAAGGAATAAAAAGGAGCCCACCACCATCCATTAGACCCTCTCCACCCTTGCTCTCCTGCCACTCTCTTCCCCGCAAATAACCTCATTTCTTTTTTAAAAACATTTTTAAAAGATTTATTTACTTATGCATATAAGAACTGGGGCACAGGCCAGAGGTGCAAGAGTGGGGTAGGGTGAGAGGATCCACCAGAGACAGAGCGGGCAGCAGAACAGGCAGATCGACTAAAATACGCTGCTGAGGGGAGCAGCAGGCGAGACAGGAGAGGTCTGCTGCGCCCTGTGGGTCCCCTCCCTGGCAGGGGAGCAAACTCAGGCTGCAGTGGCTGCCAAAAGCTTCATAATGCTGGGACCTTTCACCACCAGGGAGGCTCCTCCAGTAACCTCATTTCCACTGTTGCTGTCCAGGGCGTGTTTTGTTTCCTGGTATCACACACGGTGGTGCCAGCGTCCGGGCACAGGGCAGGGTCTCCCAGGCCGCGGCAGACGGTCCAGGAGAGTATGGGAGCCCTCAGCGGCTTTTCCGGCTATAATGATCTTTCTACACCATTGGTAGTGCAGCAGCCAGGCTTAGGGCAGCCGGGTGTGTGCGCGGGGAGGGGAGGGGAGGAGGGGAGCAGGAGGCTCACAGGCCTCCCAGCCCCACCGAATCTTGACTCTCCCTGGGCCCTGCCGTCTGTCTTCTCGTGGCCTCTCCACTGCACTCTGTCGCTGGTACACGCTCGGCCCCCAGGCTCGGGCGCGCCCACTCACAGGCCTGTACCACGCTCCAGGTGTCACATCAGGCACGTGTGCCTCCGGGCCAGGCCCCCAGCGCTCCTGCATTCAAGGCGGCAGGTGAGAGCCACAGAGGCCAACGGCACAAAAGCCTGAGCATCTTCGTTTACCCCGCGCACGTAGATAAAATCATCCAACGTTTATCTTTCTTATTTTGACTTATTTCAGTTTGGATAACCTCCTTGAGTTCATTCCATTTTGCTGCAGACAGCAACATTTCATTTTTAATAGTTGAATAGTATTCCACTGTGTACATTTTCCACACTTTCCCTATCAATCATTTTATTAATTTCCTAAAATGTTTCACTGCAGAATTTCCTGCTGGCACCTCCTCCCTGCTCACTCTTATGCTAGTATTGCTTTACCCCAAGAACACATCTGTGAGGTGTTGGCCACAGAAGGCCTCCTGACGGGGGCACCTTTGGACTTGAAGCGAAGGGCCCTTTGTGAGGCAGGTGTCCTGGTGACTGGAGGGGAAGGAGAGAGGCACCACTGCTCCCACTGAGGGCGCTGGGCTTGGTCTCTGGCAGGAGGAAGGAGCCCGACATGGTTATGGACACGGTGGGTGCCCTCCCCAGCCGTGCGCTTGCGGCCTGGCCGCTGGCTGACCAGCACTGAGCCCAAGACACAGGACACCTCCAGCCCTCTGGAAACTGAGAGTTGCCCCCATGCTGGCCTTGGTGGGATAGAGCCCTGGTGGGGAAGAGTCCTCTGCCCAGCAGCCGTGACTCCAGAAGGGCTTTGGCCCCTTCCTTCCACCCCCTTCTATCTCCTCTCCTACCGTGTTTGTTCTGTTGGATCAGGCCCTCGTGGGAGTGATGGAGGAGCACGTGTGGTGTCCAAGGAGGACCTGTGGGTCCTCCTCCCACCCCTTGCCCCATCCTCGTGCAGGTCCCTCACACCTCGTGGCTGGGGACCGGCCCCCCCATTGGGACCAAGCGGGAGCTGCCCCTGTGCTGTCTCTGGGGCACGGTCTGGAGATGGTCCTTCACTGGTCAGTGAGGGCTGGGAGCCCTCTGGTGTCGGGCCTGGGGAACAGCCAGGCCTGGCGGTCCCGACTGGGCCGTGGGGTGTCAGTCAGGCCAACTGCTCAGGTTAGCTCCTCCCTGGTGCCTCCTTCCCACAGGCCGGCAGGGGCCGTGCTGGCGACTCAGCAGTGCTGGTGCTGCCGCCATCCCGTTCCATCAGCCCTAGACTCAGGTACCAGTGGGCCCTGGTGGGGCAGGTGGGGTGCTGCAGGCCTGAGAGAGACAGAGATTGGCTTGGGGGTGGGGGAAGTGGGGGCTGCCGCTCTAAGCCCCATTTTCTCCTTTGGCCCCAAGTACTCTTCATGTGCCCCCATGCTCCGACAGCGGGGCCCTGACTGGCTGTTCCCATCCCACAGCGTGGACCTCCTGGGAGAGGACTCAGAAGTCTTCAAGATGCTGCAGGAAAATCGCGAAGGGCGGGCGCCGCCTCGCCAGTCCAGTTCCTTCCGACTCTTACAGGAGGCCCTGGAGGCTGAGGAAAGAGGTGAGACCCCAGGGGCTCTGGAAGAGAAGGAGATTCCCCAGGACACCCCACCCTGGCCCAACCCGAGCACATTCCTGAACTGGTACTTCTCTGGTGCCCATCTTGGGGCAGGCACGGAGGGCGTGGTCCAGAAGCCAGTCCCTGAGCAAAGGGGGCTGACGGCCCCATGGGGGCTTCCAGGGGCTGCCCAGACGGTGCCAGCTCGAGTCAGGAAAGTGCCAAGAGGAGGAAAGAGGGGGTGGCAGGATCCATTGGGGCTGGTCCCCTGGGCTTTGTGGAGGACGAGGGATTTGACTTGGTCCTTGAAGAAAGATCAGGACTTAGCAGGTGACCCTGAGATAGTGGCCTGGAGTGCTCTGGAGTGCGGAACTTGGCATCCAGCATGTTCTTTTGCTGTGGGAGTGAGAGAATGGCCAGGCCTGGCAGCCTGGAGGGTGGCCTTGGAGGTGAGATTGTGGCCTTGAGGACTCTAGTGTCAGGCCGAGGAGGTCCCTACCCCGAAGTGGATAAAGCCAGGCAGTGAGTGAGATGTTGCAATGAGCAACAAGAGACGAGGACTCTGGCCAGCTGTGCAGTGGTGCCTGCAGCAAATGTTTGCCGTGAGGGACCAGGTGTGTGTGAAGGCAACTGTGATGGCAGTCATGGTGCCTCTGCTGAGGGGTTTCTGGGGTGGACGGGCCTGCCAAGGCCCAAGGAAGAAGATGGGACTGCAGGAGAGAGAGAAAGAGAGAGCGCGTGCGTGTGCGTGCATGTATGTGTTTGTGTGTGTGTGTGTGTGTGTGTGTGTGTGTACTGCCTTAGCCCAGGGGAAGGAGGAGGCCTGGGTGGTAAGAGGTGGGACAGGCCAGAGAAATGTTTGAGCTGCTGAATATCTGATGCCTGGTGACTTGTTCCAGCTCTGACATGTATCTGACGTTTATCTGGTCATGGAGGTGGGGCTGGGTGAGAAGTTTTGGGGCAAATCTTGTGATCATGACCTGAGGCCTGGGCAGTTCCCAGGAGAGAGCAGGGGAGGGGGGAAGGGTGCGGAGTGAGGGCATGAGATAGCCAGTGACTCCACCTGCCTGGGGCCTCCATGCCTGGCTGCGAGCAGGGCCTGCACACTCCGTGCACATCTGCATGCCATCTGCGTGCATCCAGGGCCCAGATGCGAGCATGCTGGCGAAGCTCCTTGCAGGCGCACAGGGTGCAATGCTTATCGTGACTGCCATCTAGCAATGCTGTGACCCACCCAGAGACACTCCTCAGGTTACCTTAGCTCCAGCTCGCTCACTCTTCAGTGTGCGTCATGCACTTGACCAGCTCAGCCAAGGTGATCTGCCTTCCTTCCTCCACTGCCCACCATAACACCAGGGTTACTTTGGAGGTCCACTTGTGAGTCCCCACGAGCTGCACAGGAGGAGGTGCAGGGGGCATGAATGCAGGCAGCCTGGGGGCTGCTGCCACGGAGAAGCTCTGACAGGTGTGTCTGCACCCACCCCCAGGTGGCACGCCTGCCTCCCTGCCCAGCTTGCTGAGCCCCCAGTCCTCCCTGCCCACCTCCAGGGCCCTGGCCACCCCACCCAAGCTCCACACGTGTGAGAAATGCAACACCAGCATTGCGTGAGTGTCATGGTTTGGGGGGCATGGGGTGCAGGGGCGCTGGGTCTGAAGGGCTGGCGGAGGGCATTGCCACAGTGGAGTTGAGGTGGAGTTTTCTTTTTCCGGGCTTCTTAGAATATGTGTGCCAGCTTCTCCCTGCTGAGTCGTCTCTCCCCCAACCCCTGGGCATGTGAGACATGCCCCTGCTTTGGCTGCTTCTCTCCCGGGACCTCAGTGCCCCTGGAGCTCTGTTTGTGGGTGAGGTGCCTCCTGGAAAATCTTGCTCTTATCCCCCTCTTACCCCCTTTGGGGCAGGATGAATTTTCCAGAGGTTGGTTCATTCTTCTCAGTGGGTGGTATTACAATGCATTCTCATTCTCTGGAAAATTGCTGAATTGCCCCCCACCCCCTCCAGGTACATGCTTGTAACAGAGTTAAGGGTCAGACAAATGACCTCAGGCAAATTCCTTCACCTCTGCGGGCTTCAGGGCTTCGGTGTTTTCCTGCAGGAGGGTTACCCACTTCTGTGAACGCTCTTAGCGGGGGGGTTCTCGGAGCCCCACGGGCTTGTTAAGACAGGTGGTGGGACGTATCCCATTTCCTCTTCAGGAGGTCCTTGCCCGGGAGGGCGTTCCCAGCTGTCCCCAGGCGATGCGATGATGCTGGCCCTGGCACCCACTTTGGGAACGCTGTGCCGCTAACAGTCCGAGCCCGGCACTGGCTGTACCTGCCTGTGCGGGGGTGACCGCCCCCCCCTTTCCCTTCACTCTGTTTCTGTTTTTTTTCTATTTTGGATTAGAGGGTGGGAGTGGCCATTGAAGGGAGATTCCCAACAGCAGGCTTGGGGAGTCGGGGCTCTGAGGTTTGGGGGTTTTCTCAGGTCCTCCCTGAGATCTGGGGGATGTGCTGCTGGGGGGGGCGTCGGGCCCTGCTGGTGCTCCCGTGGGCCCTGCTGGCACTCCCACGCAACTCCCGCCCCTCAGCTAAAGGCCACTTCTCCTGCAGGAACCAGGCCGTGCGCATCCAGGAGGGCCGGTATCGCCACCCGGGCTGCTACACCTGCGCAGACTGTGGGCTGAACCTGAAGATGCGCGGGCACTTCTGGGTGGGAGACGAGCTGTACTGCGAGAAGCACGCCCGCCTCCGCTACTCGGCCTGAGCCGGCTCCGCGCCCCTCAGGGCCAGGGCTGTGCCAGAAGTGGACATGGGGGCACCCCACACTGGGTGAGGCTGGAGGCGGCACCTGTCAGGGGTGTGAGTGCCAAGGGCAGCCTCACCTTCCCAGGCCGGTGCTGGGGCTCCCGGGCTCCCTCCCCCCCACCCCACAGCGGGAGTGGGCGCTTCGGGTCTGTGTGCAACAGGGTGAAGCAGTTGGGGGAGAGCGCTGCGCTGGAGCTAAATGTAATCACTGTAAAATTTTTGACATATGAGCTCTTATAAATCTACCTGTGGACAAGGTTAAGTACATGCTTCTCTTCTTCTCCTTCCCTTCCTCGGCCCTGTGGCACAAGCTTTCCCCCGCATTGGGCGAAGTCTTTATATGAGTATTTACTTCTCAGTTTCCCCTCCTTCAGCCCCCTGCCGCCTACCTGACGTGACACCCCCTCGGGAGAGACGTGTTTGCTGTGGATGGAGGGTCGTGCTCTTCCTGAGGCCTCTTGTTTGCTTGTCTTTGTTTTTTTTTTAAAGATTTATTTATGCATACAAGATCTGGGGTACAGGCTAGATATGTGGGGGGGTGAGAGGATCACCAGAGACAGAGTGGGGAGCCGAACAGGCAGATGGACTGAAATACACTGTGGAGGGGAGCAGCGGGCGAGGCAGGAGAGGTCTTCCCGCCACGTGGGTCCCCTCCCTGGCTGGGGATTGAACTCGCGCTGCTGTGCCTCGATGCTTCACAGTGCGGCACTCAACCCGCTGCACCACCAGGGAGGCCCCCGAGTCCTCTTGTAAGGGCATCCATGTATAGGGACGACCCCAGCCAAAGGGCAGGCGGCAGGGACAGCGGGTGGGCTGTGGGGGTCCAATCCACCAAAGCTTGTCTGGGGAGCCAGGCCCAGACCCTGCACGTCTTAGGGGAACTGACTGGTGGATTGTGCCCCTTGTTCTACTTGGTGGGGTTGCCTCTGGCCCTGCCGACTTACTTGGGGGAGTGGGGTGAGCAGGAGAGGGGAAGCACCAAGACCTCCTGCACTCACCCCGGCTGTCTGCACCACTTGAGAAAGAGGATCACCAGAACTAGCTGTGGAAGGGCCGCAGGCTAGCTCTGCCTGGGAGGGGAGCCCAGCGAGCCCCACCCTGGCGGGACACCACCCACCAATGGCCTCACCTCAGGTAGGCCTGTCCTTTCCACCTCTGCCCTGGGAAACTTCTGGCATCTTTGATGGTTTATTTGAAAAGATACAATGCAAGGCCAGGCACGCTAGCCTTGGGGATATGTGGGGTGAAGGGGGGGGGAGTGGTCCCTGCCAGATTTGGGGCCTCCTTCACTCACCACTCCCAGTCCTAATCCTAGAGAAAATTTCAGAAAGTTGCTCCAGACTACCCTGCCCCAGCCTCAAGGATGGGCAGCGGCCTCAGATTTATTTTCACGGGAAAGATCAAAGCTGGACTTGAGGAGCAGTGGCTGGCTCCTGACACGGCCTTGTGCTGTCTGCTCTAGTGGAAGGAATCTTGGCAGAGACTGTGTTGCCTCTTAAGGCGTCTGTTGATATAATTTACACCTTGATATGGTTGCACCTTTTATGGCTGCTTTGATTGTCCTGGGCGATCAAGTTTTCCATGGGTCAGGAGTTTCAGAACAGAACACCTTGTCTCTGCGAACTAGCCTCGTTGGCGCCCCCTAGTGTCAGGCGTGGCCCATGGCGGGGAGACTACTTAGGGGAATGCCGGGCTCAGTAAGCCCTGGTGGGAGAGAATGTACACCCGCACAGTGGGAATGCAGGAAGATAGAGCGTTTTTCTTGCTCTCCTGGAGATGATGGGTGAGTGGCAGGGGCCGAGCTGGCTCGAGTGGAATAATGCTACGTGGCAGTGGATGCTGATGTGGAACACTCAGGTGGGCTGTGTAAGGATGGGCAGGACTGGACAGGTATGAGGGAGAATACTGAGGGGCAGTGTAGGAGGAATGTTCTTTTGGGGCAGCGGCTGGAGGGGATACTGTGATAAGATGGGAAGGGAAAGGGAAACTGGAGCCTTGAATGCCACAGGAAATGATTCGCAATTCAGCTTAAGGTTCTGTGAACACTTTGAAAAAATTTTTTAAAGATTTATTTATTTACGCATACAAGCACTGGGGTACAGGCCAGACGCATGGGGGGGTGAGAGGATTCACCACAGACAGAGCAGGGAGCAGAACAGGCAGATCAACGGAAGTTCACTGCTGAGGGGATCAGCGGGCACAGCAGGAGAGGTCTGCCATGCCATGTGGGTCTCCTCCCTGGCCTGCAGCAGGGATTGAACTGTGCTGCAGTGGCTGTGGTTTGCTTCATAGTACGTTGCTTAATCCACTGCGCCACCTGGGAGGCCCCAACAGTTTGAAAATTTTAAGCAGGGAAGCGACAGGTTAGAAAGTGTGGGTTGGAATATTAATATATGTCATGTGTCCTGTCACATACCATGCCGGGCTGAGAGTTTTAAGGAAGCAGTGTTAGAGTGGGGAGCGGGGGCCCTCGAGGAAGGGGTATGCCATCCTTTCAGAGATCAGACAGGCTCCAGCTCACACCCACCTCTGACTTGTGACAGCCAGCTCTCCCCCCAGGGGCCTGGGGGTCTTGATTTTGGAGCTCTTAGGAGACTCATAGGTAGCCTGTGCTTGGGAGTAAAGGGCTTTGGAAGATGAAAGTTCTTAAGCCAGGTTGTTTCCCAGCAAAGAAATCTGGGGACAGTCTGATCTTTTACCCCTGCTCTCAACCCCTTTCCAAGATAGCTGTGAGTACCCAGCATCCACTGAGACGTGGAGGTGGGCATGGGAGGGTGAAACCCAGACTCGGTATGGGGGAGACCATGCAATTACACCACCACATGTTGGCCAGTGCAGTGCCTGCTTTACTTTTTTCTGCATTTGGGGAGTAACTTCAGAAATGTTGAGATTTGAGGGAGAAGTGGCCCGGGACAGCATTTAATCTGGTCTCCTTTGGTTAGAAGTGAGAAAGCAGTTTTCCCCTAATGACACAGCTAGATAATTCTATGCCAGGGATGTCTGAAGTGCTGTCACTCTAATTCTCACAGTTCCGAGGTATTGTTTTCATCCTCAATGTAGAGATGAAGCAACTGAGAATGGGGCCAGGGAGGCTCAGTAACTGGCTGCAAGGGGGAGGGCCGGAGTGGAACCAAAAGCCGGTCTGCCGGCTGTCCGATTTGGGGGAGGGGTGTGGTGGGGAAGATGGGGGCCCTCTTGCCACACCATCACCAGAGCAGCCCCCAGGCCACAAGGGAGGTTACCCCCCTTTCCTCCCACAGGGCCTGGCTCAGCACTGAGCTTGCGGGAGATGTACTTCTCGGAGCGGGCTCCCCTAGGCAGCTGGGCATCTTGGTTTCAATCAGAGGGATGACGCTGCTCTGGCCACCATATGACTCAGGAATTTATCTTAGGAAATCACAGGAGCTGCACACCGCTCAGATGCTGCCCTCCTTTTCCTTCCAGTACCTCCTCAGGGAGCAGGCGGAATGAAGAGAAGGGTGGCCATGAAGGGCCACAGGGCCCTCTGGGGGTGCGTGTGTGAAGGCTGGGTAGGTCTGGGGGTGTCGTGCTGTTACAGTCAGGGCAGCAGAAGGCAGATGGGGGAAGAGATGTGTGTGGGACCCCACCTGGGCCCCCCCCCCCCCCCCCCCCCCCCCCNGTGTGGGGGACCCCACCTGGGCCCCCCCCCCCCCCCCCGCCACACCCCCCCTCACCAGGAGGCTGGGCAGCTCTTCCCCTGCAGTATCTGCATGGGCGGGGCAGTGCATGGCAGGAGGGGGTCTGTGCTGGGGCGTGTATGGGAGGGGGTGAGCCGCACAAAGCCTTGTGCTGAGACACTGCATTCCTGCCGGCTGGGCTTCCTGTCCCAGATACATTCCTGCCCCAGAGTCGCCACGGAGACTGCTTGGAATCCCGCCCCACATTCTCCAAATTCAGGGCGAGATCACCAGAGGTTCCCTCCCTTCTCCCCACCCACTCGGAGGGGGAAAGTCACCTGGCTTTATCTTCACCCTCAGATCCCTGGCCAGGGAGGCTGGCGTGGGGCCTGGCTCGGTGGGGCGTCAGCCATACATTCTGTTGGACCAGCAAACACAGTTCCTGCCAGGCCTAGCTCTCTGGGTTTCCTGCTCTATAGCTGGGAAAAAGGAATGGGTCGGGGTACTGTCCCGGAGGATAGGGTCGGAGGGGGCAACACAGAGGCTCATGGCGAGCTCGACAGACTTGGCTTGAAATCGAGGGTGAAGAGGGTGGGTGGCTTGGGCACCTGCTGACCCTTCCCCATCTTCTACCTTAGGACCCAACAGCCTGTGGCTCTCCCATGCAGGCTCCCAAGGGACTGCTGGAGGCAGGGGAGGCAGCAGGAAGAGCAGAAGGGGGTGGGCAGACTCCTCTCCCCGTGAGTAAACAGCCACTTCCTCCCAGCCCAGCTCTCCTCCGGCCCCTCCCCCAGAGGCGCAGGTGCGACTCTGCACGTCCACCAGCTCCCTTATCTGCCTCCAGGGGCTGTGGGTCCAGCCGGGGTTTTTCAAGCTAGCCCCTGCCTCGGGTGAAGGAGGTCCCTTAGAGACCACTGCCTGTCGCGGCACTAGACTGTCGCAGCTGTCTGGGCTCTGAGCCGGAGGGTGGAACGCTTGGACCCAGGGGCTGGGTGGGGACAGGACAGCGTGGACGTGCCCAGTGCCTCCCCTGTCCGCATCTCCCCAGACCCTGAGACCCACTCTGGCCCAGCTCCAGGATGCTCGGAGGGGAGAGGCCAGGTGCGGGTCGGGCCCAGGACGCGAGGTGCTCCGCAGCGCTCCTGCTGCAGCCACTGCCCCGCCGGGCCCCGAGCCCGAGTCCTGGGCCGGCTCTTCCCACTGCCGGCACGTGGGCTCCATTTCCTTCCGTGCTCGTTGGGGCCCGCCGCCCCCCACCCTCCGGCTTCGCTTCGGCAGCAGGAAGACAGGCTCTGGGCGGTGAGCTGGGAGGCGGGGCACCCCAGCCCGCAGCCAGAGAACGTCCACAGGCGGGAGCTACCCGGCCAAGGACAGCGCCCCGGGGGCCCGGTCCCCTCCCGGGCCGGCCTCGGGGCCGCCCAGCCAGCGCCCGAGCCGCCCCGCGCACCTGCGTGTCCCGCTCACGCCCCGCCCCCCGCTGGGAGGGTCCGAGGGCCGCGCCCCCCGGGGTCCGGAGCCGAGTCCCACAGCCTGCGCGGGGCATGGAGCGGGGATCTGGGTGAGGCTGCGGAGGCCGCAGCCGGGCGCCGTCGTCGGGCCGGAACCAGGCCATGCTGGGCCGAAGGCGCGTCTTTGCTGTGGAGCCGCTCGGAGGCTGGGGTGAGTTGCCCACGCCCTGGCAGGACCGGCCGGGCTGGCCGGGGCCTCCTGCCCCACTGCCCACTACGCTGGTCCCGGCGCCCCCGCTGGAGGAGCCGCCTCCCTTTGGCAGTGCTCGATGATTGGGGTGATTGGCCCCGGCAGCTTGCTTAGAGGAGACCCTCTGGCTTTCCTCCATCCCACTCCCGCGGGTCCGCCGCCCCTGACGCCCTAGCTGGAGTCTCCCCTCCTGGAGGAGCCTTCCCCGCGGAGCGATGCTGGGTGGGCTTCCTGGCCCGCCGCCCGAGACCGACGGGCCTGCTTTGGCACCCCCTGTCCTGCACACCCCGCGGTAGACTCGGGGGACCCTCCATCCTCCTGTCCTTGGGGGTCTGCATCTTCCCCACTGGGAGCCCAGATCACCCCAGAGGACCAGGCCCAGAGGTGGCACTACATGGGCCACGACTCTGCTTTTCCTCCTAGTTCTTTTTCTTTGTTTAACTTTTCTTTCCAACTCCTCTCAAAAGCGCCACTATTTCTCACTTCAGATAACAAAAGTCCCAAATGGTTGTAGCTAGTATAGCTTTCTCCCCACCTTCCATCTCCTGGGGAGGCTCCATCTGGTATCCTGTTAGCACTGCCCGGCTGAGGGGCTGGTACCCTGGGCTTCTGTCTTTGTGCCCCCTCTCTTTCTCTCAGGGGCCATGGTTAGATTCCCTCCTGGGGAGCAGTTGAAGAGACAGCTCCCCGCTGGGGCTTGGAGGTCTCAGGCTGTCCCAAGAGCTGGCCTGACCTGGCAGGCTTGGCCTGCCGTGGCCCAGGCCATGGTGCCACGGTTGGCGGGGGCCGGCGGGTGACGGGGGTGAGGGGAGCCCCTCCTAACCTGGTCCAGCCAGAGCTGGAGAGACACTTGGGTGGGGCTGTCTCCCTCTCCTCCCCTCTGGCCAGGACACGCCTCCCCGCCAGGAGTGCTGTGGGCGTTGGGGCCTCCCTCCTGACGCTGTCATCCTCGCAGATGGGGCAGCCCGGGGCCCGGCTGGCAGCTGTGTGGTACCCGGCGTCGCCAGCACGTATAGACGGATCCCAGACACCGCCCGTGGGTGCTCTGAACCATCAGACTCCTGGAAGGAGGATGGCGAGCTGAGCGGCCTGGAGCGGCAGGTGCCCGTTCTCAAGCTGGCCTCTCGGGACTCCGGAGTGGAGATGGCAGTGGGAGACAGCCCCTTGACCAGCTCACTGGGCCTTTCTCAGGACTCTCTGGACTGTGAGCCCATGAGGTGCCCTGGATCCCCAGCCACGGAGTCTTCCGCCCACCTGGGCCGGCTCCGGGCCAGCCGAAAGCTGGAGCAGGTGCTGGAGCGCTCCCGCTGGCGCCCAGCTTCCCCTGCTGGCTGGCGACGACACTGCTGCTCCTCGGGGGTGCCAAAGGAGCTCAGGACTTGTGAGAAGCACCTTTTTGGGGCAGGGGAACAAGAGGCCAATGAGGCAGGCCTGGAGGAAGCAGAGGTGGTGAGTGCTAAGGCTCAGGCTGGGTGATGGGCGGGGGCAGGTGGCCCTTTTCTATGAGGCCGGTGGGGACCCCCCACTCCATTCTCCCTGAAGCTCTCTGGGTGGGGCATCCCTTGCTCATAATGAATGGTTTGGCTTCAGCTTCTTGCCTCACCGCACTGCCGGCTGTATGGATGTAGGCAGATATTGGCCTGGCCTGGCACCATGCCTGGGTGGGCACTGCGGGCCAGCTGGGTGTCTGTTCCTCCTCTCCCTACCTGCTTTGCCCTCATTTCCTAGCTACCTGGGGCGGGTGTATGGTTAAGTTCTGAAGTCTCCCCTGCCTCACGGTATCCCACAGGCTGGGGGCTGGGGGCCTGAAGCTTGGGCCTGCCTCCCAGGGCAGGGTCTTCGCTACTTAGAGCACCTGTGCCTGGTACTGGAGCAGATGGCGAGGCTCCAGCAACTCTGCTTGCAGCTTCAGGCCCGGCGGCCCCCGGGGGTGAGTGACCAGCAAAGGCCAGTGGTGGGCAAGCAAGGAGGGGAGGCGGTGGAGGGGCAGGCTCTCTGGACCAGGGGTCTTTCAGAACAGTCTCGGCCCTCTGCTCAGCCCTGTGCTTATCTCAGAATCCTGCAGAGGAGGTGGAACCTGCACCTGTACCTTCTCATGACCCCGGCAGTGAGGGGCGTGGACCTTGGGAGCAGCTAAGCCAGACAGAGGAGACAGGTGAGGGGCAGCGTTTCCCTCTTGTCCTGCCTGCCCGCCCGGTGCCCCAGCAGTGAACCCCTGAGCCGTGGCTTACTGGGTCACTTCCTGTTCCTGGCCCTGGATAACCAGACTTTCTTCCTGAAGGAGCAAAAGCAGCTTCACCCCCACAGGTGAGGGTGCCCAGGGCCAACTCTCGCAGGCTGTCGGAGGCCCCAGCGGAGCCTGCTCACACCTTTCCGTCCTCCCAGGGACACAGGGTAGGTGGCAGAAATGTGTGGGTACAAGTAGTAGGATGGGGTGGGGTTTGGTTGAGTTTCGGATCTCTTGAAGGCCAGAAACTCTGGAGAAGATGATGGGGTTCTTGTTTGGAGCAGGACATTTGTCCTGGCCGTGGTGACAGCTGTCCTTGGGAACTCAGCAAGGGGTACATTGTTGGGCGGCTCGGTGGTCACTGCTGCACCCTCTGCTCAGCTGGGTCTCTCCCACTGGAACAAGGTCAAGGTCCTGCTCAGCCGGATCCGCTGGAGGAACCATCGACACCCCGCACCCCCTGCTGATCCTGATGACCCTGCCCCCAGGTGAGTCCTGTGACCTGGTCCAGGTCAGGCAGGAGGGAGCCTGATGAACCAGGATGCTGAGGCTCTGCTGCCAGAGGTTGTCTTTGTTCCTATGAAATGTGAGAGGTAGAGATAGGCCTAGAGAGGGTATGGAAGAGGCAGAAAGTAGCCAAAAAGTGCCCCATTCTTATAGACGAGGCTGGGGACTGAGCTAGGGAAGAAAGTGCTTTTTTTTTTTTTTAAAGATTTATTTATTTATGCATACAAGAGCTGGGGTACAGGCCAGAGTCCAGGGAGGTGAGAGGATTCACCAGACAGAAGGGGGAGCAGAACAGGCAGATCAACTGAAACACACTGCCTAGGGCAGCAGCGGGTGAGCTGCTGCTCCATGTGGGTCCCCTCCCTGGCCGGCAGCAGGGATTGAACTCATGCTGCAGTGGCTGCGATTTGCTTCATAGTGCGTTGCTTAACCCACTGCGCCACCAGGGAGGCCCNGGGGGGCCCCTCTTTTTTTTTTTTTTTTAAAAGGAAATAGCATCTTCTTTTTTTTTTTTTTTTAAGATTTATTTATGCGTACAAGTACTGGTGTACAGGCCAGAGGTGTGGGGGTGAGAGGATTCACCAGAGACAGAGTGCGGAGCAGAACAGGCAGATCAACAGAAGTATACTGCTGAGGGGAGCAGCGGGCACAGCAGGAGAGGTCTGCTGTGCCATGTGGGTCCCCTCCCTGGCCGGCAGCAGGGATCGAACTCGTGCTGTGGTGTGGTGGCTGAGGTTTGCTTCATAGTGCGTTGCTTAACCCACTGCGCCACCAGGGAGGCCCAGAAAGCCGCTTTCTTGAGGTCACGTTATTCAGTGGCAGAACCTGGATCAAAATATGGGCAATCTCCTCATACTGGCCCTGAAAGCTCTCACCCCTCAAAGCCAAAACTTAGGAATCTCCTCAGGATTTGAAGAAAAGCAAGGCAGGGTGCAAAGGATTCACAGAAGGTGATGTCCATCAGATTTGGGAGTTTGTAATGTGTAATACCCCACGGAAAGAAACACATGTCAATTAATATTCCCAAATAAGTTCCTCATGGCAATGCTCTGTCAACTCTGGTCCATTGTTACCTTCGTTTTCTCCTTGTTTAATGCTTCCTTTCCTTTTCCACAGGACTGAGTCAGGGGATTTTCCTGAAAGGCCTCTGTCCCGCCCCCACAGGAAGACCTTTATGCCATCATTAACAGTTAAGAAGCAAAGAGCAAAAAACCTTTCCGTATGCTGATACCTCCTGGTGCAAGGACAGGACCATGGGCGGAGGTGGTGTCCAGTGAAGTCGTCTTCTTTGCCTTTTTCCCTGTTGCTGCTTCTGGGCACTGCCAGGAATGCTGCTGATGCCTGCCCCTGTCTCTGAGGAAAAGGCTGAGTCTCTGAGCAGCCTGACTAGGAGCCCTGCAGGGCTCTTCCTGGTTGCCCGAAACCCCTGGGTTTAGATAATGTGAACTAACTTATTTATGAGGCATCCACGCAGCAGGCTTGGAGTAGTGATCTGTCTGGGCCCAGCGGATTGCAGATGTGTATTTCAGAAAAATGACACATGTATCTGTGAGACTGTCAGTGTTATGAAGTGACTGGATCCAACCATCTCTCCTGAATCTTGCACTCAAAGGACTGGTCTTCTGGGGGAAGAACTGCAGAAGGATGGGACTGACCTTCATTTCTTAGTGGGAAGTTACTGGTCTGAAGTCCTGGTGCTATCCTGGCTGCTTCTACATTGAGTCTTATCACTGGAGCCGAGCCCCAGCACCAGGAAAGTGTGTGTGTGTGTGTGTGTGTGTGTATGTGAGCATGGGGACAGCTGAGTAACCTTTAAGGTTTATTACCAGCTGCTTTGCTCCCTAGTAGCCTTTACACATTAGATGAAAACCATGAGCCCAGACTAGCTGTTAGACCTTGAAGAAGTCCCTTAACTTTTCTGAGCCACATCTTTCCACTTAATCTCCCAGATGGTATGATGCCTGCCCTACCTACCTCACAGGCTTGTTATGAGGGTAAAATGAGATTAAACTGTTTCAAAGTGCTTTGTGAGTGTTATGTGAATAACGGGAGAGTATGGGTTTGCAAGGGAGTCTAGACTGAAAGGGTGAAGTGGAAGTCAGTTAGGATAAGGGGGGACTGGGGTTGCAAATAGGGATGGAAATGGCCAATGATTGGCAGCAAGATTTCGAGCAAATCATTTCATCGAAGTCTCTCAGATTTCCTATCTGAGAACTAACTCCTGATGGATCACTTCCTCCCAGGTGGTTTTGAAGACTAAAGGACATGTTCGGGATAACTCTTTGTAAATGTGTAGGTATTGTGGTGGTTTATCTTACCATAGTCCATTAGAGTCCTAATGTTAGGGGGACAAACCCATTTTATATTAGGGTTGCCCTGTAACACTAACTCTTTGCTAATTGAGAACGGGGAAATGTTTAGTTTTGTAGGTACCCTGAGGAGGGAAGGGGTGTGTGTGTGGGTGTGTGGGTGTGTGTGGTCAATGGGAGGGATGGGATGAAGAGCTAGGGATGAAGTCATTAGCAGGTGTGTGTGTATGTGCACACGTGTGTGTGTGTGTGTGAGCTGTCAATGGGAGGGTAAGGCTAGGGATGAAGTCATTAGCATGAGTCAGATAAGGAATGTCTACTAGAAATGGCCACTGATTAGTCATCCTCGTCCTCCAGTCAGGTGGGGCTAATTCTCTTTCTGGTGAAGTCTTAGGGGCTGCTAGAATGAGTTCAGGTGCGGGTGGTAGCTGTTCCCTTCTGTTTGGGGTGTCCTGCCCCAGTTATCTTGGGAATAGGAACCATTGTCCGAAGCCTATTTTTCTAATGGGACACTTACCCGAGAACACCACCGAGGCGCGGTTTCCTAACTCGCATCCGATAGGGGAAGGCGCACTTCCGTTCCACAATTGGGGCGGGATGGCTGGCCGGCGTGGGGGAAGGGAGAGGTCGGTGGAGAAGAGGGAGGAACCATATCCGGGAGAGTGGCAGCTTCCGACCAGTGGTCGCGCTTCCGGAGAGGCGCTTCCGGTGGCGGCGGCAGCAGCGGCTGTGGTGGTTCCGGGTGTCTTTGTCCCCCCGGTGTCGCGGCCCTGGCCCGCAGGTGGGTTGGGGGGCCCCCTGCCGCCCCTCTGCCCCCCTCGCTCCTCCCCTGGCCGAGGGGCTGTGAGGGCCGGGCAGCGAAGATGCACGGGGCGCGGAAGAGGCCGAGCCCCCTTTGGACTGCAAGTCCCGTCTCCCTGGCAACGGCCTCGGCCCTGGGGGCGGGCGGGAGGAGGAGAAACCGCGCGCCTTCGTCCTCCCACGGTGGCCTAGCCGCGGCCGGGCTCGGGAGAACCGGCCGGCGGCTGCCGAGGCGGGAGCGAAGAGCCAGGGAGCGCGGGAGCTGGAGGGCGGGCGCGCAGCCGGATCTCATCGTCTGGGCCACGGAGCTACCTTCCCACCAGCCCGTCCGCTGAACAACGGGCCGGGCTTCCGGGGAGAGGGCCCACACCATCCTCTCGGCACCAGCCTCCTCCATTTTTCTGGGCCTTGCGTGGAGCATTTTGGTGGATGTATTTGAATGAATGAATGTCATCGGGGCTCTTCCCAGCCCCCCCCCACCACCCAAATTATTTGGGGGTTGCCTTGCATAGTGAGAGAAGCGTTAAGTTGTCGGGGGACCTGGGTGTGAAGCCCAGTCGTGACACTAACTGGTTATGTGGCCTCGGGCAAGTCTCTTAATCTCTCTGAGCTTCAGTTTCCTTTACTTGAAAATAGCATGACAGTGTCACCCACGAGGTTGTTGTGAGAGCAAACTGGAACAACGCCGTTTCTTCATTATTTGCACCTCTTTATAACCTCTTCATTTACCCTCATTCATTCTCAGTACACACCTCCCTGCTTTCTAAGATCCTTAGGTCCTTTTTTGAGGTAGATGGAAATTTTCCTCATGAGTTGTTAATATTTCTTTTTTGATTGAAGGTTTTCCCCTAAGACTCTGAAAGAGGACAACATTCCCAATGTCCCAGTTTAAGCGCCAGCGGATCAACCCCCTTCCAGGGGGACGCAACTTCTCAGGTGATCACCTTTATCCCATGGCCTCACGCTGGGAAGTATGTGCTTCAGAGTAGTCTTTTAAAATATGGCTTGTGGGGGTTGCTCTGGGGAGTGCCTTTTGCTGCTGCTGCTTAGGAAAATAGGAGACAGTGGTTCCTACTGAAACCCTGTGGAAGAGTTGCTTGGAGCTACTTTGCCCTTTGAGTTCCCATGTTCTCTAGCTGACTAGTGCCTAAGATGGTAGGCGTAGTTCCTAGAAACAGCTTTCCTGTCCCCATAGGCACAGCTTCAACATCTCTTCTGGGTCCTCCTCCTGGTTTGCTCACTCCTCCTGTGGCTACAGACCTGTCTCAGAATGCCAGGCACCTTCAGGTAGGTTGGGCATCCTTTTTTTAGCCCATGGGACTACCACAGCTACGTGGATGCTTGATGCTTTCGGTTCTTAACTTGTAGTGTCCATTCTTGATTCCTGTCCTGGGCCCCTTCGAGGTGACTTAATTCTCTGAGAGAGGAATTTTAAATTATGGCTCAAGGGAACTCTTTAGAGTATTTCTTGGAACTACAGAACTAGAAATCCTAGAAAAAACTTGTGACCCAGGAATCATTACAATTCCCCCACCTTCACCACATGCCCCCCAGAGGTTGAATGTGTCCACTGTGTATGTATATTTTCTTCTGTATGAATCGAAGAAGCAGTACTCTGAGCTAAGGGATGGGTAGGGATGAAACGCTCATGTGAGCGTTTGCCTTTGTCCAGATTGTTCCCTGTTAACTTTTAAACTGAACCCTTCTCTTACAGGGTGGAGAGAAGCAGAGGGTCTTCACTGGCATTGTTACAAGCTTGCACGACTACTTTGGGGTGGTAGATGAAGAGGTTTTTTTCCAGCTAAGGTAGGCATGAGGCTGACTCCCTTCTGTAAATGCTTGTGGGATTCCATTCTGTCACCATGCTGGTGGGCCCCTCTGAAGCCATTGCTTTGCTGTTTTTTGTGCAAGGTGTGGGGAATCTTGATGGGATGGGCCTCAGTAGGGACAGTTAGGGTGGCTTGGCCAGGGTTTCTGTCCTGACTGGACCTCCTGGCTTGTGTGCTGGCAGTGTGGTGAAGGGCCGGCTGCCCCAGCTGGGTGAGAAGGTGCTGGTGAAGGCTGCATACAACCCAGGCCAGGCAGTGCCCTGGAATGCTGTCAAGGTGCAAACGCTCTCCAACCAGGTATTCGTCTCTCCTTGCTATCTGTGTTGGACGGGGGAGGAAGGGGAAGCCCCTGTGCCCTGAAATTGAGCAAAAATGTTATTTTTGTCAAGAGGGTGGGGCTTTCTCTTTCCAAGGTGAGCACATTAACCGTAGGTTCCTCTGAATTTCCTGCCTGTTATCCTGTAGCCTCTACTGAAGTCCCCAGCACCTCCCCTTCTGCATGTGGCAGCCCTGGGACAGAAGCAAGGGATTCTGGGAGCTCAACCCCAGTTGATCTTTCAGCCTCATCGTATTCCCCCACTCTTTCCTCAAAAGCGTGAGTAGCAGTAGCATGGATGTTGGACTGTAGCTTTATGGGGTGCTCTGGATGGACTTGTAACTATCTCAGAAGGAGAGATTTCTGTGCACTAGTAGAAAGGGACAGGGACACTGGATGGATTTCTAGGGTATAACAGTCATCAGCTGTTTTCCTCTCTGCAGCCCTGAGTCTCTTCCAAACATCCCACACACTTCATCTGAGCCACCTGAACAGATTTCCTGCTCGAGGCCCTCATGGCCGATTGGATCAAGGCCGAAGGTAAGAGGCCGGTCCAGCCGGAACAACATTTTATTTATTGACCTCTCGGAGCAGTGTCCCTTTGCCACTTGCTGACACTAGCATTCTCTTTCCACAGCTACATGACAGTCCCTTTACCCTGAAATAAGCATACACATTGAGATTTGTAGGCAAATATTAGAACTCTAGAAAAGTGACTTAGCAAGCAGGGATTTCATGTAGTTCCTCTTTCAAAATACCATTTTGAATTTTCCTTTTTTTTTTTTTTTTTAAAGATTTATGTATGCATACAAGAACTAGGGTACAGGCCAGAGGTGTGGGGGTGGTGAGAGAATCCACCAGAGACAGAGTAGGGCACAGAACAGGCAGACTGACTGAAGACTGCTGAGGGGAGCAGCAGGTGATGCAGGAGAGGTCTGCTGAGCCATGTGGGTCAGCTCCCTGGCCGGGGATCGAACTCGCGCTACAGTGACTGTCAATGCTGCACAGTATGGTGCTTAACCTCCTGCGCCACCAGGGAGGCCCAATTTTTCTTAATGTTTAATTTTCCCTTTTACTTCTAGTTCCTGAGATTGAGATACTAATCAAAACTTTCAAAAAAAGTAATCTTGAAGTATCTAATTCTTACATACATGTTTCTTTATATACATGATCCATAATGGTGTGGTGTTAGAATGTATTTGTTGGATGCTACTTCTTAAAAATCCAGGCCTGTGCCTTATATAGCAGCAGGCAGCTTCTTGGCCCTGTGTGGAGCAGGTGTGGTGGATTTGGACCTTTGGGCAGTGCTAGTGCATCTTACATAAGTTGTGAGCATTGGGGACTTCCAGAAACATGCTACTTGTTCTCTTGGGCTCACACATTCCTTATTCTGCCTTATTCTTTCTAAAGGTTTTGCTTAAACCCTTAGGAGTTAAGATGTGAACTGCTTTGCTTAGACTTGCTCTGGGTGTGTGTTGGTCTTCGTTTTAACTTTTTACTATGGAAAATTCAAGTCTATGCAGAGTAATGATGAACACAGTAATGATTTCAACAACATATGCCACTCTTAGTTTTTTTTTATATGTACCTCTTCTTTTTAAAAAAGATTTATTATTTATGCATACAAGAACTGGGGTGTAGGTCAGAGGTGTAGAGAGTGAGAGGATTCACCAGAGACAGAGTGGGGAGCAGAACAGGTGGATCTGCTGAAATACACTGCTGAGGGGAGCAGTGGGTGAGACAGGAGAGGTCTCTTGCACCATGTGGGTCACTTCCCTGGCTGGGGATCGAACTCGTGCTGCAGTGGCTGGTGATAGCTTGCCAGCACCAAGACATTAACCCCTTGCACTACCAGGGAGGCCCTGGTTCTTTTTTAAGGTAAAAGATTTAAGGTGTAATTTATATGGATAGAAATGCATAAATCTTAACCAGGCAATTTTGACATGGAAAACCTATGCAATTCTTACCCCAGTAAGGTACAGAAAATTTCCAGTACTCCAGAACATTCTCTTATATTTTAATTCTCTTGAAATCAGAACTGTACTGACAAGAACCTGTCCCAGATTCCAGTAGATTATTTATTACATGGAAAGGACTGAGAATGCAGTCCAATGTGAACACTTAAAAGTAGCATAAAGTAAATCAGAAAAATTTAAGAAAGTGATGTAGCTAGTCTTTGTTGAATCTAGAATGTTCCCTCGGAGTAGATCATTTTGATTTCTGACAACAGGAAAGCTTTGATTGTCTGAGATCAGGATAGGATCCTTTTCTACAGTATTTTTGGTATTTGAGACACTTTGTTCCAGTCTCAAAGTCATGGGTATATATTTTGCCTGTACCCATGTCGCTTGTCCTATGCATCTTGTAGGTCTTCAATTTCCAAGATTTTTACACTCTCACATTATGTGAGTTGATTAAAGACGTCATTACAAAGTCACAGCAAGCAGCCCTCAGGAATACTGTATCCCGGGTAGAATCAATGCTGCTGTTGACTTTCTGTTTGAGGTTCAAGTTCAGCTCCGTGCAGACCGTTGGATTTGATTGTCCTGGACATGCCAAGCTCTGTGCACAGTCTATGTGACTTTTTTACCTTTGACCATAACACTTAGTGCTAATAGGGCCTAGGGGAAGAGGTTACCTTTGGGAGGGAGATACTTCCATCAGTGAATAGAGAGAATTTGCAGAGCGGGAAAGGGGCACTAGGAACCAGGTCACTCGAGGGAGGACACGTTGATTTATAAAGGAGTCAGCCACACTAGTGTTTTGACTGGAAGCCAAGTTTTGTTTTGATTCTTACACTTTGGGATATAGGAACAGTGTCTCCTATAGGAACAGTGTCTCCATTGCCCTGCTAAAGCTGAACTACTGAGGTTTTAGACAGGTGACCACCTCAGTGTCCCGCTGAGGTTACTGTCTTCTAACCCGTTCATCATTTCATAGCATGGTGAGAAAAGGACTAGAATCCACAGGGTTCAGAGGAACGTCCAGTTGAATTAGAGGTTGACAGCTTTTATTCAAGAGTTTAGTATGTGTAGGCTGAAAAGAGTGGTCAGATAACTTTGGAAGGTTCTTCTCTTAGAAACATGAACTGTTGACATCCCATAAGAGCACAGTAAAGGCAGGTTTTGGATTGAGATACCTGAACAGGGACATTACCCAGGTGAAAATAAGAGGAAAAACAAAAACTTTGTGTTAGGTGTAATCAGCTTAGTTACTGAGGGATATAACGATGAGGGAAACAACCCAGGAAGGCCTAAACAGAAAGAACAGAGAACTTTTGGTAAATAAAACCAACTCAGTTGTGAAAAATTGACAGCTGACTTTATTTCTCTCATGAGACGTGAGATTTTCTATCAGTTTACCAACAAATTATCAGGCTCTTGAGGGTTATTTCTCTTGTACTGCTTTGATTTATGGCACCCCTGACAGTCATACCACGGTAAATGATTTGTTACAAAAATGTATAAAGTAGTATCAGCTATTATAGAAAATAAGAACACTGTAAAAATGTATCATTTCCTTTCCTTTGAAAGTAACCATTCTTAAAGGCATTAGGAAATAATTTTGAAAAACTATTCACTGCCACTTCCCCTACTTTGTTAGCCTTTATAAATAAATGCATGCATACTTTTATAATCTTACAGTTACAATTATTCTTCCACATTCCCACGTTGCAGTGTAATCCTCATGGTTGTTTTAATGGCTGCCTGATTATTACTGTGTTTATTTACTATAAAAACTCAGGTATTATTGGATTTGAATGTGGTTTTCTTACCATTGGCTTATGCTACTTTGCTTTTTCCCCCCTACATATAGCTTTTTTTTCTTCTTTTGAAATAGCTCCCTTGGGATAATTTTTAAGAGTAGCATTATTAGATCAAAGGGCTTGAGTATTTTTATGCCTTTAATGTGTAATGTCAGGGATTTGTTCTTAGAAAGGAATTGTCTCCTTTAATAAAACTAAATTTGTAGAGCTCTCAGCATGATACCTTATGTCTGTCTTGTTGGGGGAAAAGATCAGTTTCTTATCACTTTAAAAATTGCATGCTTTACAACATTCAGAAAAACATAAAATATAAGCCACACCAGCCAGAGGCATCCACTATTAATGCTTGCTTTTCTGTATGAAAGCTTTTTTTGCACAGTTGAGGTAGTGTAGCATACTCTTCTTTTTGCTTAACCTGAGTGGTTTTTTTCTGTTGTTCAAAGCATTTAAATATCCACTTTCAAAAAGCAAGAAAGAATCCACTTTACTATCTTTATAACAGACTGTATCGCGGCGGTTAACATGGCTTCTTTACCCATTTTTTTAGTGTTGGGGGTTCAGTTTGTTCCAGTACTTTTCCGGCCAGTCTGTGTTGAGTCTGTGTATAACAATGTGGTTTCCTCCTCCTGGTGATGGATCAACCTCCAGCGATGACTACGACTCCAAGAAGCGCAAGCAGAGGGCTGGTGGAGAGCCGTGGGGTGCTAAGAAACCAAGGCACGACCTGCCCCCTTACCGGGTCCATGTCACGCCCTACTCTGTGGACAGGTGAGTGCAGGGCTGGGACAGGGTTGAGCTTTGCAGCTGTCAGAATGTCTCGTGTCAGTGAGATGCATAAAGTCTCTGCAAGTGTGGGTGTGTGTGCACATGTGCTTCTTGCCTTTTCTTTTGAAACAAATGAAAGCCTTTTGTACACATTGGTCCTTTTGCTTTTTCATTTCAAGTTTCGTAGAACTTGATCCACATCAACCTTTATTATATCGATTTCATTCCTGTTAACAACTGCGTGGTAGTCTACTGAATGGGAAAAATCATAATTGACCAGTTTTCTGTTTTCAGTCCAATTAGTCTAAATGTTATGATGAACATCTTTCTGCACACATCTGTGTGTGTATATGCATTTTTTTAAAGCTCAATTCCTTGAAATGGAATAACTGGCGCACAAAGGGTTTGATTTAAATATTGATCGGTATTGGCCAGTTATTTCAAAGAGGCCAAATCAATTTATATTCTCTCCAGTGCTGAGTGAAGCACTTGTTTTCCATGTCTTTGCCAACACTGTTATCAAACTTTAATTTTTATTAGCCTGGTAGATGAAAAGTGATATTCTGACTTGCATTTGTTATCAGTGAGCTGGAGTATCTTTCTATGACCTGCTAAGTTTCATTCCTTTTTCTGTTAGATTACTCCCCTTTTCTTTAAGCTTGTGAACGTTCATTATCGATTTGTGGGTTCCTTTCTTACTAGGACCTGCTGCTTCTCTCTCTGATGTGTTGCAGTTTCTGTTTTTCTCTCCCAGTTTGGTTTTGCTTTGTTACTAGAAGCTGTAACGTTTCATATAGTCAGCCATTCTTTTCAGCGGTGTTGTAATTTTTTGTGGATTAGAAAATTATTTGTCCATTTTCTTCCCCAAGTCTTTCATGGTTCCATTTTAAAAATAATTTAACCTTTGCTCAATCTGGATCCCTTGCATTCTCCCTGCAGCCCCACCTGTGACTTCTTAGAACTCCAGCGCCGTTACCGCCACCTCCTGGTCCCTTCTGGTTTTCTGGCCGTGCATCTGAGCTGGCTGTCGGCCTTTCCTCTGAGCCAGCCCTTTTCCCTCCATCATCCAAGTCGGATCCAGGTATCTTCGGAGAAGGAGCCGGCTCCAGACACCGGTGCTGAGCCCAGCTGTGCAGACAGTGACCCTGCTTATAGTTCCAAGGTCAGTTGGCTGGGGTCCTGGCGCTCTAGCCCATTGTTGGGGACTGAAGAGGCTCACAAGCATTTCCCCTCTCACTGCCCTGCGCAGGTACTGCTGCTCTCGTCCCCGGGACTGGAGGAATTGTATCGCTGTTGCATGCTCTTTGTGGATGACATGGCTGAGCCAAGGGAGACGCCAGAACATCCTCTGAAGCAGATCAAGGTAAGAGCCGGAGCCCAGGAGGCATGACAGCGTCACAGATAACTCCCGGTGCCTCAGCTCCTGTCCATGCAGTCACAGCGTTTTGAGATGAAAGACCACTCGCTCTGCAGGGAGACAGCGTAGCGCAGATGTTCTTGCCTCATAGAGTGGCTGGACTGGCTCGTGTCTGAGGGTAGATAGCGCCCTGTGTGGTGGACTCTTCCCCACGTGCTGCCTCCATCCCTCTGCGGGGGCAGGCTGTTCCACAGTGGGAGGCCTGATCTTGGTCATGTTTCTGCAGTTTTTGTTGGGTCGGAAAGAAGAGGAGGCAGTGCTGGTTGGGGGTGAGTGGTCTCCTTCCCTGGATGGCCTCGACCCCAAGGGCGACCCGCAGGTGCTGGTTCGCACTGCCATCCGCTGTGCGCAAGCCCAGACAGGCATCGACCTGAGCGCCTGCACGAAGTGGTGAGTAGCTAGCTGCCCTGAACGCGTCTGCCGCTGGCCATGGGGCTGGTGAGACCGTTCAGGAAACCAAGCTTCTGACTTCCTGGCCTGTTAATTTGCCTGTCTCCTTGTCCAGCCCTGACAGATGGCCGCCTTGGTCTGAGCTTGACTAGGGCTGCGTCTGAGTTGAAGGCCAGTTGACCCACCAAGGCTCATTAGTCAAGTTCAGCTCCACCCTGGGCCTTGGGCAGTGATTGTCTGCTTGTGTCTCCCCGCTACTTAGCCATTTCTTGGGCCCTCAGCCTATATCTTTTATTTTTGTACTTGCAAAGCTTTTGGCGTGCAGTTTGTGCTCAATAAATGTTTGGAAACTGAAGCAGATGCTGGGGAGAGTCGTGGGTCAGCCGCATTTCCCCTTTTTCTTGTGAGCAGGTGGCGCTTTGCTGAATTTCAGTACCTGCAGCCAGGACCCCCGCGGCGGCTCCGGACTGTGGTGGTGTACCTGCCGGACATCTGGACCACCATGCCTACTCTGGAGGAGTGGGAGGCTTTGTGTCAGCAGAAAGCTGCGGAGGCTGCGGCCCCGGCCCCGGCCACAGAAGTCCCGGTGGTAAGCCTGAGCCTTAGGTACAAGCTAGGAAAGTAAGTGCCCTGAGCCCCGGACCCAGGTGGTCAAGGCCTGTGATTTTTTGTCCCAGGAAATGGAGTCTACAGAGCAGGCAGCTGATACTTCAGAGCAAGCGACAGATACTTCCAAGCAGAATGCAGAGAACCCGGAGGTCACAGCCCAGCAGGAAGTGGACACTGACCTCCCGGAGGCCCCCCCACCCCCTCTAGAACCTGCTGTCATGGCACGCCCTGGCTGTGTAAGCCTGTCCCTCCATAGTATTGTGGAAGATCGGAGGCCAAAAGAGAGGGTCTCTTTTGAGGTAGGAGTCTGGGAGGCTGAGGAAGGCCATGTGGAATGGTGGGCTCGTAATCCTGGATTTTCTTGGTACTCACGGGCTCCTGCTGCCTCTTCCTCCAGGTGATGGTATTGGCTGAGCTGTTTTTGGAGATGCTGGAGAGGGATTTTGGCTATAGGATTTATAAGATGCTGCTGAGCCTTCCTGAAAAGGTTGTGGCCCCACCTGAGCCTGAGAAGGAGGAGGCAGCCAAGGAGGAAGAAGCGGTCAAGGAGGAGGCAGCCAAGGAGTCCAAGGATGAGGTACAGAGTGAGGGCACAGCTGCCGAGTCAGACACACCACCGGTGAGTACCTCCGCCTCCTGCATGGGCACTGGGGCTCCACATGGTCGTGCTGAGCTGAAATCGAGCACTGCGTGTTGCCAGGCGCTGCTCTGAGCGCTTTATGGGGCTTCCCCCACTAGTCCTCTCACTCTGCGTGCCCATGACCCTGGGACGTACTCAGGGGCTGTGGCCACACAGCTGTATGTGTACCTGGGAGAAGTGTGTTTGACACGCCACAGCAGCATTATTACTAAGAACGCCATGAGGAGGACAGGTGTTTTGATCATCCAGTAGTTGGCTCGAACACTGCATTTCTTAACCCTCCCTAAAGCACATCTATCCCCTTTTTGCCCAAATACTATCAAGTAATGTAATTTCCTATGGGGCTGCAGTTGGGTCCTGAGGAGAACCCCAGGCGCCTGGAAGTGGCCCTGGTGGCTCTGAGCTCTTGTAATGCAAGGCATCCAATGAGACTCCCTGCCGAGCCCCCAGTGCGGTGCCTGGGATGTGGCTGCTGCTCAGATGTTGTCCATTGTTATTGTCAGCGCTGACAGTGAAGTTCCTGCTCATCATTGTGGTCTGCTTCCTTCCTAGAAGGAAGATGGGCTTTTGCCAAAGCCCCCATCTTCTGGGGGAGAGGAAGAAGAGAAGCCCCAGGGTGAGGCATCTGAGGACCTCTGTGAGATGACCCTTGACCCTGAACTGCTGCTTCTGAGGGACGACGGGGAGGAAGAGTTTGGTACGCCGGTGGAGGGAGGAGCAGGCGGGCAGGCTGGTGGTGCTGGCTCTGTGGCTGGAGGCCTCCTCGTTGGGTGTGGAGCCAGGGTAGCTCCTGTGGTCCCTGCTCCACGCTCACCTTAAGCTTTGTGTAGCAGGAGCCAAGCTGGAGGATTCCGAAGTCCGGTCGGTTGCCTCAAACCAGTCTGAGATGGAGTTCTCGTCACTTCAAGACATGGTGAGACCTCTTTTCTGTCCCTGTGGGCTTCGGTGCCGGCAAAGCTTAGCAAGGCCTCTGACTGGGAGAGGGTGCTTTTTACCAAATGGTTTCTGCTGTCTTTTGATGGACGAAAGACAAGTGGTTCTTGGCTTAGGAAATGGCACGTTGCCACAGGAGCCAGAGGAATCTGAGCTAGGTATGGGTGTGACCTCAGGCACGCTGGTTCCTCTGCAGGTAATGGCCCTTGGGTCAGGAGTGTGCCCACGGGCCTGAGGCTCCGCCTAGCCCGTGGTCGTGTCTCCGGCTGGAGGCCTGGTGGGGGTGTGGGCAGCCAAGCTGCTGGATTCTAAAAAGTCCATATCCGGCGTGATTTTAGCCATTGAGAACCATTTGTGAATCCTGTTTGTCCGGATTCTATTGCAGCCCAAGGAACTGGACCCCTCTGCCGTGCTCCCGTTGGACTGTCTTCTTGCTTTTGTCTTCTTTGATGCCAACTGGTGTGGCTACTTGCACCGGCGAGACTTGGAGAAGATCCTGCTCACCCTCGGGCTCCGGCTCAGTGCAGAGCAGGTACCCGCTGCTCAGGTGGCCGCCCCAGCAGACGTGGGCAGCACCACACACGCCTGATTCCAGCAGGCAACTTCGAGTGCTGCTGTTCTGGGTTCTGATGCCTCACGGGGGCAAGGGCTGGCATGTGTGCTCAGTGGGTATCTTGGGGCTGTGTTCTCTGCAGGCCAAGCAGCTGGTCAGCAGGGTGGTGACCCAGAATATTTGCCAGTACCGGAGCCTTCAGTACAGCCGCCAGGAGGGCACAGACGGCGGGCTTCCTGAGGAGGCGCTCTTTGGTATGTGCTGGTGCCCGCAGCTTCCTGCGCAAGGCTGCTGCTCTCTTCCTGCGCAAGGGCAAGGCCGCTGCTCTCTCCTGAGACTTTCCTCACGGCTTTCTAGGAAACCTGGACCTGCTACCTCCCTCTGGGAAAAGCCCAAAGCCAGCTGCTGCCCCCACGGAACACAAAGGCCTGGTGTCCCACAACGGCAGCCTGATCAATGTGGGGAATCTGCTGCAGCGTGCAGAGCAGCAGGACAGTGGGCGGCTGTACCTGGAGAACAAGATTCACACACTGGAACTGAAGCTGGGTGAGTGGCCCAGAGCCGCAGGTGCCTGGCGTGGGTGGGAAACAAAGATGTTTCTCTTCAGAGACTAATGGGGAGACCCCCCACCCCAGGCTTTAGGCCTCTTACCCCATGCGCCAGTCCTTGACTTAGCAAGTCTTTTTGGTGTTTCCTTCCTAGAGGAGAGCCATAACCGTTTCTCGGCCACTGAAATAACAAACAAGACACTGGCTGCAGAGATGCAGGAGCTGCGAACCCGGCTGGCCGAGGCTGAGGAGACGGCCCGAACAGCTGAACGACAGAAGAACCAGCTGCAGCGGCTGTTACAGGAGTTCCGAAGGCGTCTGACCCCCCTGCAGCTTGAGATGCAGCGAATGGTTGAAAAGGTGAGCTCCCCGGAGAGCGTTGCCTCCTGCTGGGTTGGGAGAAGGGGTGAGGGTGACAGCCAGGCCTGTCCATGCCCAGGCTCCTCCCACCCCAGTGTCTTCAGGAAGCCATCACTGGCAGCTCGCCACCAGGGGTCTCCCGGGAGCAAGTGCTCAGGTGCTCTCACCCCCTAAGGAGTCCTAATTCTTGTTACATCTGTTTCAAACAGGCTGACAGCTGGGTAGAGAAGGAGGAGCCAGCACCGAGCAACTGAGGGCCCTGGCGCAGGAGCTGCCATCCTGAGGTCAGCGATGGAGCCTGCTGAAGTTACAGCCCTTTTGGTCCCAGAATGAAGCTGGAGCAGGACCTGGGAGCCATAGGCAGGGGGTGGCTGACCCCTGTGCTCAGCCTCTAGGGGAGGCCAGGCCATCAGGGTGGGGTCCGTCTGCTACGTGGGACAGACAAGCGGGGAACCCCGGTTCCAACTAAATCCAACACAACATCTGCACCCCTTGAATGTCATTTTGCCCTCTCCCTGGGGATTCTCCTGGGGCCCTTTAGTCTTGTGCTGACTTTCTCCTGTCCTCTTCCAGTTTAGAGTAAGGCGGGGAGGAAAGGCTTTTGGAGTATGTCATAGGCCTGATGCCGATAAACTGAAGGAACAGGTGTGGAAGCTGGCTGGGGGCAAGAGCCCCTTCCTCTGGACGGCACAGACCCCACTAGGTCCAGGAGTAGGTTCTCGGGGAGGGGCGCCCCTGGCCGCCACAGGCCGGGTCAGTGCTAGCGAGCTGTCGGGTTGTGTCTGCCAGTGAGCACTGTTACGGCCGCCCAGACTCGCTGGAAGAAACCAGCGCCTCTCCCCTGGCTCCCGTGTTCGGAATGTGGTATTGGCTCTGGCCCAGCCTTTTCCCTGTTCCCCATAATTCTCGCCTCTGTCCATAATCCGTGGTTTCAGTTTGACTTTGTATATAAAGTTGTTTTTTTTTTTTTTTTTGGCTTTTTGTTTTTTAAATAAACCAAAGTCAAAAACAGACCAAGTGTCCTTCATAGCTCTTCCCGTCCTCTTCTCCCCTCCTGGCCCTCGGTCCAGCCTCTGCTGGATGGAGGTGCGGCGCCTCTGGGAGGGCATGGCAGTGGGAAGAGACTCGGAAACTGGTCAGCGCCGAAGTCCTGCCAGCTCAGCAGGGGGCAGTGTAGCCCTGGAAGTGACTGAGGTGGTGTGTTGCTCCTCTCAGCTACAGCACAGTATATGGAAATTTTATTGAAAACTACTTGAAAAAATAAAATTCCAAATATTCAGGTGAGAACCCAGCGTCCTTGCTTTGAGGTCTCTGACTTGGGGGAGACATTCTGTGTGGCAGAAGGTTTACACGAGTGGAGTCCTGGTTTCCTGGGGCGGCTGGAGGGCTTGGGTGGGCGGGGCTCGTCCCTGCACTGACAAGGTGAAGTGGGCTAGGCCAGCCTGTGCGCTAGGAGGCCGGGGGAGTGGTGCTCACAGGCGCTAGGGTAGGCAGTGTCCTGGGCCTCTCAGAAAGGCGTCTTCACAGATGTGGAAAGAGTGAGGGTGGGGGGCTCGCCAGCACGGGTTGTTTCGAGGTAGATGTGACCCTGACCACACAAGCCAGGCCGAGCGCTCGATGCACCGAGCCCCGTGCCCTGCAAGCTCGCCGGGCCTAGGCCAGGATGGACTCCCGGTGGTTTCTGGAAGGAGGCCCTGAGGTTTTCACCACGCCTTACCTTACTATGGGCTCTTGTTGCGAGTGGGGGGTGGCAGCTTGCGACGGGCTGGTGCTTCCAGAGGGCTGGTGCGTAGAGCTGAGCGCTGCTCTCCCAGCCCACCTGTGGTTGCACATCTCCCAGGGGTGGCCTTTGGCTGGCTGATGTCTACGCCTAAGCTTGAAAGGGGCAGAGATCAGAGGCTGATTTGGATCCCAGGGGCCTTTGTAGGGGGAGCGTCAGTCATCAGCCACAATGGAGAGGGCTCTGAGCTCGCTCAGTTTGGCTTCGTTCTCCCGTTCCCGCTGCTCATCCAGGTGGCCAGGCTGGTCAAGCTGCTGGGTCAGGTCTCCGAAGATCTTGTGCATCTCCGAGTAGTACACAACCTGGGGGTGTGGAGGTGAGGAGGTCTGTAGGTGCTGGTTCCCAGCCCCCTCAGCACTGCGCCCCTGGCTTCTGTTCTGTGGGTCAGAGGGCATGGCAGGCTCCCGAGGCCCTAAGAGCCTGTCTTAGAAGGAAAGGTACCATTTCCCCAGCTCCCTGTTCCTTCTCAATTCGTCTCTGAATGTGCCTGAGAGGCACGAGCTGGCTCATCGCCACAGTTCCCCTCCAGAGGGGCCTCGGAACGAGGGCAAGCTGAGGAGTGGTGACATCGTCAGCAGGTAACTGCGGGCTCTGGACCCGAGCAGGCCCAGGGAAGACGCTTGTCCAGGAAGGAGGACCGGGCAATTTCTGTCTGTCTCTACTTCATGATCAAATGAAAGTGTTCCATTGCTATTCAAACACCCCTGAGTTTGAGCATCTCAAACTCCAAGTTGTCTGGGGCAAGAAAAGCTCTACTGCTCCAGGAACTTGGAGCCAAGTTTCTAGAGGTAAGGCAAGGCTAAGCAGGGTGGCTCAGCGCTGTGTGGTGGAGCTGTTTCTGTGGAAGTGTCTCCTCCATCCTCAGCTAGGATTCCAGTAGGGGACGAGGGGCCAGCTCACGGCTTCCACATAGTGTTGTCACCTCACGGGGTGGGGCCTGGGCTAGTGCTGGGAGAAGGGGGCGGGCGCGCTGCGCTGTGCGCTGAGTCACTGGGAATGCCCACTTCTCTAGTGACTAATGGCAGCAGCAGCCACAAGAGGGGGAGGCTGGTGCTTAGGCGGCAGTAAACAACCCTGTCCTCCCCGCTGCTTGGTTGCGGGGTATCTCGAGCCTCTGGACTGCTCCAACTGGGCATGTTGAAGCCTGGGCAATCTGGAGCTTCCTCCCATGAGCAACAGGTTGGAGGGGGCAGAAAAGCAAGCGGGGCTGGGAGTGATGGTGGCAGGTCTCCCTACTCGCAGGGTGGCACTGCTGGAAGGAAGCCCTTACCTCCAGGGCAGTGCTCTGGGGGGCAAATGTGGAAAGCCCACACTTGCTTGTGCGCATAAATTCTCTGCCTCATTCCCCCTGGTGACCAGGGACTGGCTCACCAACAAGGCCCAGTTCCAACATCAGTCTTGCTCAGGAGCCTGCTACCTGGATTTTGGTGTTCTCTACAGTGGGAAACCGTACAGTGGCTTTTCCCCATGACGGACTGCAAGGAACGGCAATGTCCGCTGGAGGGCGCCAGATACACAGGCTAAGGACAGAAGTGTCCAGGCGGTACACAAATGGCCACACTTAACCCTTGTTACCTGGAGGGGAAGGAGAGAAGGAGCAGGATGCTGAGCACCTGTAGTCAGCTGGGGTCCCCGTGGAGGAGAGCTGTCGGCTTTGGCACCTCAACCTCTTTCACAAATGGGGAAACGACTCCCTGCTCATCATTTGAATAACAGGGTGGGGGGTGGGGGCAAAGGAAGTGGATAGGGCAGGAGTGACACCTGGTAACATATTCTGTGCTTACCTCTTGGGTGGTGGGAGACTCAGGACCTTGGCCTGCACGTGATCCTCCAGCTGCCTGACCCCCGCTGAGCAACCACAGCTACACCCAGCACCCGCACAGGGACTCTGAGGGGGCTTCCCAGGGTTTAAGGGTCCCTCAAAGGTCCTTACATTTAAGACCACACACCTCTTGCTGAAAGATGAGGAACACCTGACAGGGCACGAAGGGGGTGAGGCTCCCAAAGGCCACTAGCCCTGGTCTCCTGCGTGGGCAGAGCAGACAACTTGCCCATCAACGTGGTGCTGAGGGCTCAGCCTCGCTTCTTCAGGCTGCTTGTGGTGCACGTGAGGGGCAGCTTGAGGGCAGAACTGCAGCAGCGAGGGGCCTCACCCACCCTAGAGCAGGTATCAGTCAAGTGCAGTGTAGGGACCTAGACAGAAACGCCAGTAAACAGAGTGGGGCCCGCAGCCCGGGATTTGGACTGGTACAAAGGCCCTTCTTTGGGCTGGTGTGCACCGGGTGGGCAGTGAGGCTATCCTTGCAGAGAACGGCTAAGTCAGCCTGTCTCCTAGGGCGAGGGCATTAGTCATCACCTAAGGTTCTGGGGATGCCTCACCTGCGCTCGGATCAGAGACTCAAAGCTGGGCTGGAAGTAGTCGAGCCGGCTGTTGTAGAACCTCGGCATCTCATCCAGGAGCTGCTTGTTCTTGGCCTCAAAGTCATCCCGCACCGGCCGAAGTTCTTCTCGGGCCTGGGGAACAAGACCCTGGGCGTGAGAGCGCTCCCTGGCTTAGCCAGAGTCCCTGCTGGAGCCCTGCTGAAGTGTGTGGGCGGTCCCCAGGTGAAGGAGGAGCATGTCACCTGTGACCACCTGGTCACTGTTCCCACAGCCCCTTTTCCACGGTACCTGGTGGAGCTTGGCCAACACTGGCCCTGTCTTCTCCTTCTCCTCGTACTTCTCCACCTTGGCCTGCAGCCTTCTGTAGTCCTGCAAGACCTGCTCTCGCCGCTTGACCGCCATGTTGAGGCTTGGGAAGACACTGCCGAACCTGTGGGACACAGCCTGGTGGGATTCTGGCGGCTGTGGGTGCTGCAGGCCGGCAGCCTGCCAGCCATTCAAGAGCACAAATTGACCACAACGTGCAGACCCTGCACTACAGCTTGGGGTGACGCTGTGAGCAGAGGGGGCCCTGGCCCCTGGAGCTCACGGTAGGGGTGAGGTCCAGGGAAGGACAGGGATAAGGGTCACTGCCCCGCCTGGGGACGTGGCAGGTGAAGAACGCACGACGACACTGCCCCTGCCCACCGTGCCACTCCAGCCTGCGCCGCACCAGAGCGCCAAGCGGCCTGCTGGGGCTGTGGCCCCTTGGGAGCCATCTGTGCAACACCTTCGTTTTAAAAACTGAAAGAAACTGGCCAGAGATAACATAACCTGCTCAGGGCCACAGCGAGGTAGTGACAGTGCAGAAGAGCATCCCACCCCTACCTCACGCTGCCAGCAGGTGAGAGGATGGCCCAGCTGGCTCCCCCACTGAAATGGCCAAACCGATGCCTGAGGAAAGTCACCCAGACCGTCCTTCTACCCCGCTGCCAGGAAAAGGCACCGCAGGGAGATGCCAGGGAGTGGGCCCCACGCAGGACCGTAGCTGCTGGCGACTGACTACCTGGTGGCCACACCTTAGCACCACTGCTCACGGGCCCCAGGCAGGGAGGCCGTGCTTTCCTTAATTAATATGATTCCTAGAGGCGGTGGCAAGCAGACCTGAAGGCAGGTCCTCTGGAAGTGGACAGATGGGCAGCATCTGAGAATGAAGCTGCTCCTCCTGGAGCAGCCCGGAGTGCACGGAGCCAGCCAGAAGCCCGAGGCGGCAGCCGCCCCCCCCCCCCCCCCCCCCCCCCCCCCCCGGCCCCAGGCCTGACTGCAGCCTTTCCCGGAGCGCAGGGCCTGCAGGGGCGTGCCAGCACCACCCGGTCGTCTTCAGAGCGTTTAACGTTTGCCTCTCACAGGAACTTGACCGTGAATTTGGTTTTTAAAAGCCTCAACAACTTAGTGCACGTGACAAAGTGATGCGTACTTTGCCAGAGAACACAAACTTGACCGAAGCACGAAGTGCTCCAAACCAAGCAAGATCAGGCAGCAGGTTTGGGTGAGACGAAGGGCTTGTCTTGAGAAAGGCTATGAAGCGAGTTCTTCTCACTTACTGGGCACCCCTGGACAGCCCCAGCACAGCAGTGTTTTGAGGGCTGATTTGTCAGGCAGGAGACCTGGCCGTACTGCGTGCCACCCACACTGCCTCTGGACAAAGTCCCCAGGGCGGGTCTGGAGAGCAGGGCCGGGGAGCAGCTGGCTCGCTGCTCTTGCTTGGGCAGTGGCTCTGACAGGATCTCAGCCGCGTCGTGAGCCCTGGGCAGGCTTGCGGCTCGGGGCAGCGGGTGCGGTGGGGCCCGAGAAGCTGCTGCACTGCCCCCACCTCGGCGGCATAGGGCAACTGGCAGCTGCCCTGATTAACTAGAAGCAACCTGCTGCCAGGTCACCCCAGCCTCTGGGCTTCTGCTGTTCACCGGTGGTGGCCTGGGAGGTGCTGGCGGCACTGCAGCGACACAGCGGGAAGGGCTGGCAGCACGAGGCCGCAGGCGGAGTCTCTTGCTCTTGCCGCCTTTCCCTCATTCCGAGCTCATCTGTTCAGGAAAGAGGGCCCGGGTGAATGGAGCGGTGTGTGTGAGGTGCGCCCTATGGTGGCAGGATGGGCTATCACCCCGCTGGTCGGTCAGGCAGCCCTGCTCTTGACGCCTGTGACCCCAGCGGCACCACACCGTGGCCGGTCCTCAGAAACTCACTCCTCAGTCACCAAGCAGGCCGGAGTTAGATACGCCAGGAACGCTGACTAAATGCAGGGCTGGGCCAGGCTGCAGGAAACAGAAACCCAGCCCCAGGGCCAAGTCCTGCGTGGACTGCGAGGCAGAGTGAGGCTCTTCCAGTGCCAGGCAACCTCAGGAGCACAAGGGCGGAGCAACCGTCTGGAGGATGTTCTCTTCAGCCTTGTGGAGGAAAGACCACCCGACTTCTGTGGGGGAGCTGGGCCCAGCTGCTGACAGAGCCTCTAGAAAACCCATTTCTTCCCACAGCAATCTCTGCCTCTCCAGGAGCACCTCAGTTAAGCCAAGAGGCACGGGGCTCAGCTGGCCGAGCTTGCTGTAGGTGGCAACTCCCACCCAGCGGCTCGGGGCCCTGGGCTCAGGGCTCCATGAGGTAGCGGCAGGTGTCATGGCCCCTCATGTCACAGGTCAGGCAGGAAAGGTCACACGGTGTATTCTGAGATGGCTGAGGGGGACTGGGACTCTAGTCCCTGACTCTGGGTTCCTGCCCCAAGGCCCCACCTCCCATTTTCTACTTAGAGCAACAGAATGGACGTGCCAGCTCCATGTGGCAGGTGGTGTAAACACCGTGGTGCTGAGGGAGGGCGGGAGGGCGCTCATTTGGCAGCAAGACACCCCCTCCCCGTGGGGAGTGCTTTTCTCCACTTTCAGGTCAAGTGAAGACAAGCACAGGCTGGTCCTCAGAGCCCTGCCCCTCCCAGATATGCCCCTGGAACCTTACATCTGGTGGGGGGTCGCTCTCCCTGAGGGATGGCGCCTGCACTTCTAAGGGGTAGCCACAAGGCGACAGGGCTGGCAAGCTGCGCCTCAGTTCCGCTCTCTGCTTAGCGGTGGCAACTAATTAGTGGTGAGTGGAACAGGGACACAGTGCCAGGCGAAGGCCCGACACTCTCTGCCCTCTACACACAGCTCGACGTGCCCACCTCAGTCCTCCTGTCCATAAGCACCAACTGCTTTCCTAGGGGTTCATTTCAGCTCCCCCTTCCACACACGGGGAGATGGACTCAGTAGTGAGTACCTGGCCAAGGTCACAGCCAGGCGGGGCAGGCTGGGATGCACGCTCCCCACTTTGTGGCATTGTACCTCCCTGGCAGTTTCTTTACGTGAGAACGCCCTCGCGGCCTCTGTGCTGGACCATGAGTTCCCAAGTCTGCATCGCGGCTGTCCTTAAAGAAGGGAGAATAGGGTGGGGCCTCCACCGGACACCTGATGAACCGCTTCTTGCTGGTCCCAAGGTTCAACAGCAGACCGCTTACGCCTCCCCTGGGTAAGCGTGGGGTGAAGAGGCAGTGAGAGGGAGGAGGGAGAGCGAAGCCGGCTGGGAGGTGGGCTGGGAGCAGCCGGCCCTGGTGGGGAATGCCTGCCATTCCTCAATCTGTGCCCACACAGCCGGGATCTTCCACCCACCAGGAAAGGGAAATTGAAAGCATCCCCATCCGACCATGTGAACACGGCCCAGAGACGGGGGGGATTAGAGGCCGAGCCCCCTGGGGGAAGGCTGGGGGCGGCAGGGTGGCCATGTGGAGATGTTCTTCATCAGAGGACAGGAAAGCTGCAGTTTCCTGTTTCCGGTGCTGGGGTCCCTGGGAGCTTCTCTCCTGGCAGAGGAGGCAACAGGCAGTGCCGGTTTCATGTGGTCGGAGATCGCCTGTCGGCCGCGGGGTGCAGCACAGCCAGGCCGGGTGGCCGGGTGGCCAGGGGGCTCACACAGAGGTCAGCGGATCTGTTGCGGAGATGGTGCCGCCCCCTCTGCCACTCACCCACCTTCCTGGCAGGTGGTGGGCTGCTGGGTGGTGGGAAGCAGCCGGGATTTCTCTCCATTTGCTCTACAGCCAGGCGTCAGATTTCAAGGCCGCCTCGTTGCTTGTGAAACTGAGATGGGAGTCAGTCCCCCAGTTCTCGGAGAGGTGTCCCCTGCTGAGCTCCGCCGGCTGTGGGTGTCCACGGCAGCCTCCGTGGCAGTCCCTGGGACCCCCTTACGTAGGGTCAGTTCTGCTCGTGGCCCGGTCCACTCGCTCAGAACTGCCCCCGCCACACACACGAGCGACAAGGTGTCTCTGACGTCACCCTCCGGGGCCACCAAACTCAACACCAGCAACTCGTGTAACCCTGAGGGCTGGGCAGGGCCAAGGAGTCAGGGG
The DNA here is from genome assembly GCA_019455555.1 of Galemys pyrenaicus. NCBI lineage: Eukaryota > Metazoa > Chordata > Mammalia > Eulipotyphla > Talpidae > Galemys > Galemys pyrenaicus. Next base: position 2,915,699 of record JAGFMF010011638.1, on the reverse strand, counting down.
CCCAGGAAAGATTGGGGTGTTTCACGGCGACTGCTCGCCGCTCGCTGGTTTAGAAAGAGCTTTTCTTAACCCCACCCCTGGGACCCAGACCGGGAACAAGCGTGCACCAACCTCAACACCAGGGGCTGCAGGATCAAAACCTGCTCCCTTCATCTCCCTCCGGGCCCTGATCCAGGCCTAATGGTAATTAAGCAGAGCCTCATTACCCCGGCCTGGCGAGGCAACTGCCAGGGACCACCACAGAAGAGGTAATAAAGTGCAGCTGCGGGCTGGAGCGGGAGCCTTTCTAGGTCACAGCCTGTTTGGGAGAGGCCGGGGAAGGAGATGAAGTGATTCGGAAGCTTCAAGGCAACGCCGCTGTCTGTCCCCGGGGCCCACCCCCTTCGGGGACACAGGGAATAGGCCTGTCTGATCACTGACCAGAGCCTGTCCGCCAGAAGATGAGTCTCACAGAAGAATTTTGACCCTGACAGGCCACAAGTTAGGGACCTTCCCAGGCGGGACCCTGCTGCTACACCCTCCCCATGTGTGGCCTCCCCCACATTTCAAAAGCGGAGTGCTGCAGGCAGCTGCTCTCCCAATCCGGATGAGAGATGAAAGGCCTAGCTCATCTCCGCTGAGGGCTGGCCAAGATCTCTGCTACCTCAATTCAGCCAGCTCTGGTCCCACTGCCTTGCCATCAGGAACAAAGGCGAAGTGGCAGAGGCAGCAGGGAGCAGGGCCAGCGCGGGGAGGGGTCACAGGCCCTGTGGGCACTGAGCTCGCCTGGGCAGCAGGGTCCTCTGGAGGGACCAGGAGTCAACCCCGGGGCCACTGATGTGTGGCGAGCGCCCGCTGGCTTCCGGTAGCCCTGGGCTCCGGGGACAGGCTGCCAGGAATGACAGTCAGGTCCCAGCCTTCCTTTCCAGTAAGTGCCCTGAGGCCTGTACTCCCCAGGTGACCTTTACTCACTTTTTCAAAGGTTCAATCACGGTCTTTTGGATCTGGTTCACCTGTCAAAAGAAAAACCCAATGGCATCAAAACTGGGAGGCATTCAAACGCTCCCTAAAAGGGAGGCTCTGAGTTCCCAAGGAGAGAAAGGAGACCTTGCGAGCCACAGGCAGAGGGAGAGAGGAGCAGGGCAGGGGTGTGGGGTACCCCTGATCGCAGCTGGAGTGAGGCAGCGGTGAGGAGCAGCCAGTGTCTGCCGAGACCGACAGTGGCCATGCTCAGCACGGAGAGCTGGTGGGCATCTCTAGCAGGACGGCAGGGCTGGCCTGAGTCTCTCACGGGCTCATGTGCATGACGCGAGCTCGCAGGAGCCATGGAATGCAACCGGGGCCAAAGCTGGCTGGCCAGGGAGGAGGTCACACAGGACTGGGATGTAGGCCTTGGAAGGCTGAGGGCGCCAAAGTGGAGACTGAGCCTGGCAAGGACTCCAGGTAGGTTCCTCACCCAGACGGAAGTCACACCAAGGGGGAAACCAAGATCGCAGTCACCTTCTCCTGGTTGAAGGCGTCCATGCGCTTCATGGCTGTGTCCAGAGCCGTCACCATGTTCAGAAAGTCCTGGTCTTGCTCGCAGAGGGGGTTGGAGAGTAAGTCCAAGGAGATCTTCACAGCAGATTTGGACATGGCTGTAAGAAGTCAAAGTTCAGGGGATGCACTGACCTCAGGCTCTTGTCCCCGGGACTCCCCCGCACTTCCCTGGTGGGGCCCACACCCAGATGACCCCCACTGTGGCCACAGACATGAGCTCCTCACCACCCACTGAAGGCTGTTCGGGGTCATTCTCTTGAGTAGCTTTACCTGTCGGGCTGATTTAATTTCTCAAACTGTGGGTTCTAACAGGATCATGAGGCTGGGGAGGACTAAGAAATGCAGATTTTGTGCTCCAGAGATTCTAATTCAGTAAATCTGGTGCCCAGGAATGTGCATTAAAAGGAAAAGCTCCAGATGGTTCGGCTGTGCAGTTGGGTCTGAAACTGCTTTAGGGATGAAGTGCACAGCAATGGCTGTGGGGCCGGCAGGCTTACCGGAAAGGGCCAGAGTCGAGATTTTACTGGGGCCAAGCCTGGCCTCGTTGGTTTCCACTGCCACTACTCAACTCTGCTCTATCAGCGCTAGAGAGTGGGTGTGGCTGCTGCAATAAAATTTTATTGATAAAGTTGCTAAGGTAAGGACTTGTATTCCTGAAACCTACATAGAATTGTTCACTAAGCCTCAACAAAAAGAAAAAAAAGTGCCTTAGTTTAGTAAAAGGGAAAAAAAACCCACAAAAACCAAAACAACCTTGACTGAGAAGCCAAGGCCAGATCTGGCATGGAGAGGCGAGCCTGGCGTTCCCTGGTTTCAAGGCTCTGCAGTGGTAAAAAGACGGTCAAAACTTGTTTTCCCTGAGACTGGTGCAGACATGATCCAGCAAGCAAGGCCCTTTGCTGTCTGTCCCTCTAGAATTCTGTTTGCAAATAACAGAGACCTGAAAACGTACACCAGACCAAGAACCCAAAGGGTGAACAGGTCTGTTCAGTGCCTGCCTCCGCCAGGGTTCCACGCATCCACCTCTCACTGGGAGTTCAAACGCGCAGGAGTTCTCTGGGGTAGGTATATTTTGGTTCCATTCTACAGGGGAGACAAGTGAGGCTCAGAAGAGTCTGGAACCCTGCCCAGATCAGACAGCTGCAAGTGTCGGGCTCAGACCTGCTGCTGGGCCCTGCTCTCCTGGTGGTCTGGCTTGGAGAGCAGTGCAGGTCCCAGGTGGCTCTGGTGGGGCGACTGCTGCCCTCTGCAGTCTCCTCTGTGTGTCCCCATCCCTGCTCCGCAGATGGGGGGCTGGAAGCTAAAGCCACTCGGAGGCAGGATGCAAACCTGCTGGCAGCCTCTGCTGGCTTGGCCATGCGAGTCTTCAGGTTTCCATTATTTGCAAAGTTCTAGCAGGGCAGGAAGAGAGGCTGGAGAAGGCCAGGCTTGCTGTCGCTTCCACGCCCGTCTCAGAGTCCCAGGGGAAGCAAGGGGTTGAGTGTCTCTCTCACTGTTACGTATGGAACCTAAGGCGCCGCCAATTGCTAGAGCACTGCTACTGGTAGACAAGGAAGAGAGCGGAAGGGCTGCAACTAAACCGGGACGTACTACCAAGCAGCAAGGGACCGCGATTTCAGGAGCTAAACATGACAAACTACCACAGAATCTGGGGAATAAGCCCCGGTCCCTGTTAATTTCGGACATGGCCTTGCCTTCCACAGTGAGGAGCGAGCAGCCAGCTGCTCCGGCCCTGCACGGGGCAGGGCCTGCCTCTCCGTCCTGAGTGGGAGATTCAGAAACCCAGGCCCCCACACCCAGGCCGGTCGGCAAGCCGGCAAAGGAGCTTGTGGGGGACGATGGGCCGCCCAGGGGCCGTCCTGGAATTTCTCTCGGGCAAATTATGGGACAAGGCTGGAAATGTGAACTTCCTAGAAAAATGGAAGCAATGGAGAAAAAACCCTCTTTAAGATCTGTGAGGTGACTCTGTAGGCTCAAGAACAAACATCGTGTGCAGCCTGACTGCACCAGAAGGTCACAGACAGCTTGAAGTAAGAGCGCGGACAAAGCTGGAAACATTACTGAGCTATTTCTTCTATCCTTTTTTCAATATCTGAAGGAGAATTCCTGAAAAGTCAGGGGCTATGAGGAGGTGGATACTTCCACCCCAATTTGCCTTTTCTTTCCAGAGCCTTCGCACCTCATGCTGGTCTTTCTTGGAGCCACATGAAGTCGGCGCCCATCGTGCACTCCTCTAGCGACTAGGCCAGAGCACCACGGCCTTGAGCCTCCGGGCAGCCATCACCGGCCCAGGCGCGCGCCGCAGGGCACCGCGGCCTCCCTCTGCCCTGGACCAGCCCAAGGGTGCTGGGCCAGGAGTTCAGTGTGCGCCTGCCCTTCCGCGGACCCCTCGAGGCTGCAGGAGGCAGCCCTCTGCAGACCGTGCACGGTGGGATGGGCTGCGGCCAGGTCGAGGACCGGGGCTGGTGATCCGCTAGGTGGAGCGTCACCGTGCCAGGGAGGCCTGGTGGGCGCTCCCTGAGCGCACTGACAGCAGCCGGCCGGTGTGGCCGAGCGAGGTGCGTGGCGGGGAGCACCTACCCAGGTCAGCGTCGGCACTCTTCTTCATGTCCTTCTGCAGCCTTTTGGTCTGTTCTTCCAGCCTGCAAGGCAAGGTGCAGCTCTGGGTGCCTGCAGCACCGAGTTGCTTTTGGGCCTGTCTCCCTGACTGAAGTCCAACCTGGCACTCGAGGATGCCCAGTGGGAGGACAAGGGCCCTTTGCCCACTGACTTAAGGGCCACCCTGGGTGCTGCAGAAGGCCAAGCACCCAAAGGCTACGAGCTAGGGCCGGGCCTACAGCCACCCCTTAGGGAGAGCTCCTGGCCGGTGGTGCCTGAGCCTCCTGGCTTCCCTCCTAGGCTGCTGGAGGACAGACAGCAGCCACCGAGGGGCGGCGTGCAGACCAGGGGACAGGAGGCCGAGCGGCTCTTGCCTGCCTGACCTGCCCCTGCCTCAGGCTTCGGGGTTTGATACTCACTGCTGGAGTTTTCCATACTCCCTTTCAAAGTCTCTCTCCACCTGCAATGAAAAAGATAACTCAGTCACTGGAGAAATGACAACACTTCGGAAAAAATCTGCCATTCTTCTGTAACTCTCTCCACGCCCTCCCCGACCGTGGAAAGCACTGTCAAGTTCATACAGGCAGCAGCGGGTCGTTACTGACACAGATCCCTGTTCCCAAAGTAACGAAGCATCTGATTTCAGGTGGAAGACTCCCAGATGGGCCAGGCTGGGAAGGCCCAGTGTTACTCCCTGATCACAGGGAGCGAGGTGCAGAGCTGGTCTCCTGTGCTCCCCTCCCGTGCGGCAGGTAAGGCAGGTGCTCAGAACATGACTGAAGCCCACCCAGGGAGGTGGCAGAGCACAGAGGAAAGTGGATTCAAAGTTTGGTACCAGCGCTGCCCCCGAGAAGCTCCCAGGCCAGACCGGCCACCTCCCCCTCATGGCCCTGGGTTCTCTACAGGTCCCCCTGGCTTGCTGGGTCAAGGTGGATCCAGAAGGATCGCTTGTCTGTGCTCTGGGATGTCCCAAACACAAGTACTATTACTACAGACTCAGGCAAGGTTCTCTGAATTCCTGCTTGCTCGTGAGCTTTCCCCGGCACCAGCGATATTTAAGCGGAGTGGGTGAAAGTCCTGCACCCAATTCCACCATCGGGGAGGTGAGAGAGTCACTCGCTTTTCAAATGCCTGACTTTGCTTATCTGTGCAACGGGCCTCAGCCACGGCCTCTCAGGAAGCAGCCTGTGAGGCTCCAGCCTCTTGCTGCACTCAGGCTCTCCGGCCAGAGCAGTACACAGGGCTGGAGGCCTCGGATAAGGGACCCCGTAACACTCTGAGGACGGTGTGCTTCTGTGGACCCGCACCCCAGCAGGTGGAGTCAGCGCCCTCACTGAACTGAGGTCACCAGACAGCAGCGCGGTCACCTGCCGGGGTCACACGACAGTGCGCGGAGGAGCCGGGGTTTGAACACAGGCGGCCGGGCTCCAAGGCCTGTGCGCTAAATAAATGGTCATTCTACCAAAAAGGGGGAAGAGGAATTCGCTGATGAAGTAACACCATGAACTAAAAGCTGCCCTCTTGGTTGCTACCCCGAGACACCTGCCAGCAAGAGCCCCAAACCCTGCCTCTCAGTCCTGTGACTGTGGCAGGTTCAACAAGGAGCGCGACCTGCAGAAATCATCACAGTCCCTGTTCACCAGCACGCCCTTCCAGCTACAGTGACCCCATGGAAGACTATGCTGGAACCCCACGGACCCCCTTCTCCATGTTTGGACTCAGGTGTATTCAGCATAGTCAGAAAACCCAGGCCAATGGAGGACCACCTCACTCGCGAGGTGAACGTGTACCCCGTCCCCACATGAGTCGGGTCTAGACAAAGGCTAGCCAGTGGCAAAGCAAGGCTGGACTCTGGCCTCCTAATTTGCGCCCCCTCACTGGATTCATTCATCCTGCGAACGTATCAAGCACCTGTTGGACGCAGCACCTCCCGCCAGGCCCCAGAGGCGCAGAGGAGAATGGAAGAGCAGACATGGCCTCTGTCACATGCACGTCCTGGAGGGGGAAAGCCCGTGCGGCGCAGGCGCAGGGAAAGAAGACACGGGAGCCCGCCGAGCCGCGGTCCCCAGGGCCGCACTGCCTGCACGGAGAGGCCTCGCCTTCCTCACTGGGACTGCACAACCCAGAGGCAGGAACACACGACTTTACCTCTGAGCCTCTTTTCAACAGCTCTGTTCTTTCTCCACCCAGGAATCTAGTCTGTTCCTTAGGGTCCTTCAAAAGGTGTTCTTAAGGAAAAATTCAAAGTTCACGCCCACTAACGTGTGAAATGTGAAGTGACGAAAGTTAGAGCGTTAGCCGTCCCGGAGGACCTGCAGTTGCACTGGACTCAAAGTCTTAGCTCAAGGACTGCAAAGCTCCTCTTGCCACTGGAGGTGGGAGTATGGTTTTGGAGCCAAGGGCCTTACCCAGGCCCTTCAAAATCTGCACTGAAGTGTTAATCTAGTCCATTCTCCAGCAGTGCCAGGGAGCTGGTACAGAGAGATGAGCACAGACAGAGGAGACAGAAACTCTGACTCCTGCCGTGGAGCCTTAAACATATTACCCAGCATTTCTGAGCCTCAGTTTCCTTCCTTAATTACATCTGTCTTCCCCTGTGTAAATGCAGACGCTGACAAGGAAGTAGAGCAGCAGCAGCCTCCTCGGCGTGTCTGGAGGACCACCACGTCGTCCACGCAGAGTGAGGCGCAGGGTGCCTGCCCCGGCATTTCCCGGTTCCTCTCCCACACGCGGGATGCGGCTTGCTCTGTAAACCTCTCGGAGACAAGCAGCCTGGGCAGCTGACAGCTGGGAGACGCCTGATTCTGGCTAAGCATGCAGCCCTGTGCTGGGGCTTCCTGCAGCCTCCCCCGGGCCTTCCTGCACTGGTCACATACCTTTCTGACTTGGGACGAGGTGACAGCTAAGCGAGTCTTTACATATTATTTACTTCCAAAAAGGCAAAATTAAAATGAAGGAGGCCTTGGATGGAGTCCAGTTTTCCTGAAGCTCAGGCACACAGAGAAGGCACGCTGGGAGGGGAGGTGAGGGCCCTCCGAACCGCTGGAGCCACAGCCCTGCCTGGCCGTCGGCACCTCTTGTGCAACCCCAAGAGTGCGGCGTGTGTGGGATGTCAGCGAACACCTGGCTCCCTGGCAGGGACTGCTTGGACTTGCACAGCGGACTGCGGGTTTCCAGCTGAGCTGGATCGCTCAGCCCGATGAGATACCCGGGGTCACATGGGAAGCTGAGAGGGACGGGAGCTCCAACCTTCTTTACACCACTCCAGGCCACCCGACAGCCCAAGATAATCTTGTGAATGTTTCAGCTCTGCTTCTGGCAGCTTCTATAGCTCTCTGGTCCCGAGCTCTTTCTCCTCCACTGGGGAAGATCCAAGGGGGTCACTGCCAGGATCCTGGCCCCTCAAATAACAGCTAAGGGAATAAAGAGACACAGGAGTCTCATTCCCAGGCACATCCATTCTGAGGGCAAGAGCCAAAAGAGAAGATCTGAACATCTTTGAATGCTTGATACCTCTGCCAAGAAGGCAGCTGGACCCCAGTCAACAATGCGAGTGTAAACACATGTGCCTGGCCATCAGCGGGGTGGGGCAGGCCGGGTCAGGCTGGCGAGGTCGGCGCAGGGAGACTCAAGCCCTCGGTGGGACTGGGGGAGCGGGAGAGGACGAGCAGGTTAGGACAGGGAGGTGGGGAGTTTTTGCTCTCCTGCTTCAGTTCCAATGGTCAGCCCCTGCAGAGAACATGCCATTCCAGCCGCAGCCTTGACAACAGTGGACTCTGCATGAATAACCTGGGCACGGGAGAACAGTGAGGGCGAAGACACAATGCTTCCTTTGTGTCTGACAGACGGGTGCCTTGAGCCGAAACCTCCTGAAACTCCCTGAAGATAACATGAGCACTTCTTCCCATGACAGGGGAGCCGTGACTTCCAGTAACCCAGGCGGACACATCTGCTCCCCTCCCTGAAGGTGCCCAGGCAAGAAGAGCGGAGTGCGTCACCCTTGTTCTGGGGCAGCTGCTGGAGATGCTGAGACAAACACACGGCCCCGGCCTGTTCTGGGGGCCGGAGGAGCTTGCAGGGGGAGGACGAGGCTCCGAAGCGGCAGGCTCTTGCTGCACACACTTCAGAGCCTCTGGGGAGCCGAGAAAGCAAGTGATTCTATTCCAGGCTGTAACTTGGCTTTGACTCCTTATGAGAGATCAAAGACCTAGCCTGCTATTTCATCGTGCTGGGGAATCAGCTGGGAACTCAGCTGCTTGGGACAGGCTGAGTTCTTGGTAGTTTAGAGTCCAATCAACAGCCCTGCTGCAGAGCAGCTAATATTTACCGAGGGCTTACTATCTGCCGGACGCTGTGCCAAGCGCTTCCTCTCGGAGTCTCACGAGAGGTCAGTGACAGACTGTTCTGCAGAGAACAAGGCCACTTTGATAAAGAATGGAGGTTTGGAAGGATTTCTTCTTGGTTTTGTCTGTTTGGTAGTGAGTGTTGGGAACAGAGGTCCCCTCTCATCTGCCCTGGGTTAAACTCTGCACCCACTGGAGCTCACACATGCACACCCACATTTTCTGCAGATTCATGCAGATGCTCAGCATCTTCATGAGGGGTGTACCCCAAGTCTGTCCAGGGCCTGCCTTGCTTGAAATTGGGCGGGCTCTTCTAGCTGGGCCCATTGGCGCCAAGGGACCTGATGTGGGATTCCCAAAGACGGCGCGATTGGGCAAATTGAATGCCGAGCTTCCCGCCAAAATGAAGCAGTCCTGCCCGAGGTTCTGAGGCCTGAGCTGAGGAGGGCTGAAGCTAGGGCACCAAGGAGAACCGGCAGGGCTGGGATGACAAGGGCCTCCTCAAGGCTGCCAACGCTGCACTCTGGAACCCTCTCAAGGAGCAAGGGCCCCGGCAGCCTTGGTCTCCCATGGTAAGACAATAGCCTCATTTGGACTGAGACGGAGGGGCTCAGCGAGGTCATTCTTCACAGAGTCTGAAAACCTGTGACGTCTTCACAGTTGGTGGGAGGTGGCACAGAGCACTAGAAAGAGAACTGAGCAGAGGCTCAGACCTGCGCTCTCATCCCAGATCTGTTGGTGTGAGGTTCTTATAGCCCGAGAAAGTCACTGCAACTCCATGGGCCTTGGTTTCCTCAACAGGAAAAACCAGGAGGTTGAACTAGATGATGTCTAAGAGCTTCCAGCTCTAACGTCATAAGAATCTGTAACTCTTCCTCTCCGTTCTGGATAGAAGAAAGAGACTAAAGGCTGCGGCTCAAAGGTGGGGTGGGGTGGGATTCCATCAGCCCCCAGCCTGAGTGACTCTGGGTGGAGAGAAAGGGACCTGGATGCCTTTTCTGGTCCTTTCTGCAGCTGAGGGTGCTGGAGATAAAGGCCTGGGATACGTCCTTGGCAGAAGTCCCTGTTTCGGAAGCCCTCTCTGGCAAGTGCAGGCAGAGTGCTCCCCCTCTCCCTTGCAGTTTACCTTGGGCCGGCCCGACAACCGGGGAGTCCGGCCGATCTGAGAAGCTCAGGACAGGAGGCTCCTGCCAGTCCCGGTCTGTGCGAGGCTCGGGGCTACAGCAGGGAACAAGAGGACCCAGGGGCTGCCTTCCGAGCCCCGGATGTGCTGAGTCAGAGCTCTGCTTTACACCCTGAGTCCCATGTGAGCAGTGAGTGTCAGAAGGAAAGAATCAGTCACTCACTGTTTTGGAGACAATCTGTTTCTTGGGCTGCGCAATCTTGAAAGGAATCCTGTAAGAGGAAGAGACAGAGAGGGCTGTTAGAAGAAACAGGGAGGGGTATGGCTGAGAAGCACTGATGAAGCAGGCCTCCCCCCAGGAGCGTCAGGAAGAGTGGCGCTGGCTCACTCCCTGGAGCTCAGACCACGTGCCCTGCCCCACGGTCTCGGACACAGCAGCCGGCGGGTCCCAGGAGAGTGACCTCCCACAGACAGAGCCAGGCAAGGGCCTGGGCGACACCTCTGCCCAAGTGTCATTGTGACCAACCAGCCGTCAGCTGTCGAAGGGCACCCCCTTGGTGAGGGCCGGAGAGCCAAGGCAGGACGGTGGGAGCCCGCGCCCCGAGCAGTGATGAAGGCAGAAGTGCCAGGCTGACCTGGAGAGCTGCATCCTGAGAACCTGCCTGAGAGCACCCTGCAAACACTCGGCTGTAACAGGCACTTCACTACTTCTCCACAGAGGGACAAATTGCTCATTTGGGCGAATGGGGAGAAACAAATTGTAGGGGCACAAAGGACCAGGCAGGCTGGGCTATTTCCTGGGAGAACCGCAAAATCTAAACGTGGCAAACTGGGAGAAGAGTCTGAAATCCTGCCCAAGTCTGCCTTGGACTTGCTAGGAAGCTCGGCACCGCAGTTTCCCACTCACAAGTGGAAACCAGCTTGGCGTGACGGAAGGGACGTCGTGGCTGGGAGTCAACCTGGGCACTAACTGCCTCCACCTCTGACAAGCGGGCCGTCCTTAACTCCCTACTCTGAAATGTGGGGTTAGACTGCAGAAGTCCTCGCAGGGAAGATTCCATGGGTCTAGAGCTCTGAGAGGAAAGTTAAGGCTGGGTTAGAAAGCAAACTGCGGGCCTCCCCTGGTGGCGCAGTGGGTTAAGCAGCGCACTATGAAGCAAACCGCTGCAGCCACTGCAGCACGAGTTCGATCCCTGCTGCCGGCCAGGGAG
>JAGFMF010011638.1:2884080-2904790 GCA_019455555.1 Galemys pyrenaicus | reverse complement strand
CTCCTGCTGTGCCCGCTGCTCCCCTCAGCAGTGTACTTCTGTTATCTGCCTGTTCTGCTCCCCGCTCTCTGTGGTGAATCCTCTCGCCCCCCCCCACACTTCTGACCTGTACCCCTGTGCTTGTATGCATAAATAAATAAAAATCTTTAAAAAAAAAAAAAAAGAAAGCAAACTGCACCCCGACAGCAGTAATATGGTGGGCTTCTTCCCACCTGGTAGGCGTGACTTCAGCGCCCACCCCACTCTCAGGGCAGGGAAGAGGGAGCAAGAGGAGGGCCCCACGGGCACAGGTCAGAGCAGCCACTCCCCACACTTTCTTTTTAGCACCTACGAACCTTCCAGTCCACCAGGGCCAAATCCTACCCCTTCTCTGGGAGCCTGGGTTCTCTGGATCCAAAGTGACCCACACTCTTGCTAAACCCAATGGGTATAATTAACCACCAATAATAACCCCAGACAACGATCCGGCCGGCCGAGAGGATGGGCCAGCCTGAGTCACAGCGGTTTAAATTTAATTTCTGGAGGACATCCTGTTTATTGTTAACCCAGCCCCGTAATTTGGGAGCATTAACCCTTTCGGGGTTAGCTGATTCACGTGGCTTCTGTAAACAAATAATCTCTGGCTATATAATTACCAAGGGAAAGGTAAGCTACAGAACTGAAAAAGAAAGAAAAAAATGAAGCTTCCAGTGCCCTTTGCAGACCTGGAGGGGAAAGTCTCGAGGGAAGAGGAGCTCCTTAGCCCTTCAGGGCCCCCAGTTACTTTCCCTAAAATCAGGGACTGCATTTGACACGATGGCTTTGGACAGTGAACAGTTGCCCTCGAGGACATTTTGGTGACCGTGCAAACGAAGTCCTGGTGGCACTGGGGAGGGACGGAGCGTGCTCTGCAGGATGGCTGCCATGGAACAAAAAGCTCTCCACCAGTAATCAGAAGACCTGGCTTCTGCTTTGGAGCAGTTTTGTGATTTGAACAAATCATAACCTCTTTTGAGTTCCATCTCTTAGATGATAAAACAAAGGAGTTGGGATAGATGGTTCTTCAGCTTATCTAGCACTTGAATTTTAAACTGAATCTCCAAGTTCGTGGCGAGAACTCTCAGAGAGGACTTCAAAACAACTCTAACCTGGAGTCTAGTGCTGCCTAGAAATTAGGAATGGAGATTCCATATTTGTGGTGCCACAGCCGCTCTTAAAATCTTAATTTAGAATCACAGTATTTTTAGAACGGCAAGTTACCATAGAAATTTTTCCAGTTCAACCCTCTCATTTTGTAGGAAGCCGATCTGGAATTCAGTGACTAGTCCAGGGTCATTCTGCTGGTTCATGATAGAACTGGGGATAAACAGCCAGGGCTCCTGATTTCTGCTCCAATTTTCTCTCTTGGATTCATAGCTTAATACTCTTCACATGAATTTATTATACGTGGCTGAAGGAACTAGGAAAAGTCTTCTGACCAGAATGCCTAGTCTTAAGATACTGAATTCAGAAGAGGCCACTGATATGTCAGAGACTGGGAAGGGAAGCAGGCGGCAGCGTCAGGAGGAAGGAGGCAGGAGGGAGGGTGACCTGTCTGTGTAGACCGAGCCTGGTCTCTCCTCATCTTCCCACTGAAGCTCTAACTTCATCCTACTATTTTGATTATTTCCCAACTCACCTCTTCAAAAATCACCCTCCATCTGTAGAACAATGCTTTTCTCTTAAATAAACTTTCAATTTTGAAAGTTTTAGATTTACAGAATTATGGCGATAGTACATACTTTCCATGTATCTCACACCCAGTTTTCCTTATTAACGTGTCGTATTAACATGGTACCGTTGTCATAACTAATGAACTAATACTGGTATATTAAAGACTACACTTTATTCCGATTTGCTTAGTCTTTCTCTAATGTCCTTTTTAGTTCAGGATCTCACCGTGGTTAGCATAAAATATTGTCATTAAATCTCCTTAGGTTCCCCTGGGCTGCCATAGTTTCTCGACTTTGCTTCTGATGACCTCAATAGTTTTAAGGAAGCTAGTCGGGTATTCTATATGCCCTTCAACTGGTCTGATATTTTTCTCCTGACTAGACTGGGGCTGTGGGGGTTTTGGGAGGAAGAAATCAAGAGCCATTCTGGGTGCATCCTACTTAGGGTACTGGACTATCAACATGACTAATAACTGTTGATATTAACCTCCATCACCTGTCTGAGTTGTTTCCCAAGTGTGTCCACTATAAAGTTACTTCCTATCTCCCCTCCCAGACTATACCCTTGGGAGGAAGCAATGAAGCATAGGCACAGATAGGAATAAGGGATTATATTCCACCTCTTTGAGGGCAGAATTATTTGGAATTCTTCTGTATGGGAGATCAGTTTATACTCCCCATTTATTTATTCATCCAATCACACATCGATATTTACATTATACTCTGGGTTATTATAACCCAATAGTACTTTATTTTGTTGCTCAAACTGTTTCAGCTTTATTCACTGGAGTTCTTTCGTTGGCTCTGTTGGCTCTTTTTTTAAAAAAAGATTTGTTTTATTTATGCATGCAAGAGCTGGGGCATGGGCTAGAGGTACAGGGGTGGGGTGGGGTAAGAGGATTCACCAGAGACAAAGTGGGGAGCAGAACAGGTGGATCTACTTAAATACACTGCTGAGGGGAGCAGCGGGTGAGAGGTCTGCTGCGCCATGTGGGTCACTGCCCTGGCCAGGGATTCTACCAGCATTCAACATGCCTCTATAAATGGTCTCCACCTTCCTTGCAGTCTTCTTTGCCACTCACCTAAAACAGCTACCCTGATTCAGCTAAATGGCTGTTCATTAACAGGAGCCCCCCAGCCCCCCACTCCAAGTCTAGGTTCCTTATAACGTCTTGTCCTGAACTTGGATATTTTTAAGTGCAAAAAAGTCAACAACAGTGGCATCAGACAAAGGCTTAAAACTTGGACTATCCAGGGCAACGGGGGCATTTCCCTCTCCCCCAATATGGAATGTGTTCCCTTCTTTCAGCTCAATCAAAACTGTTCTTAAGTCCAAACTCTTGCTTACTTTCCTCTAAATATCTAAGACTTCTTTGACATTTTAAAATATTCTACCTTTGACAATTAATTACAGTTTATCCCTATAAAAAGTAAAAAACGCTCATCAGAGAATAAAATGAGACAACAGAAAAAGAATGAATAAAGCTAAAGTAGTCCAGTCTCATATCCCAAAGATAACCAGATTTAATGTTGTTTTGGTATTACTTTTTTTTATTTGCAGAAAGAAAAACTACGGAAGCAAACACTCACTGTTAGTGGTTAATGTTGGATGGTGACACTATGATTACTGTTTTCTTCTTTGCACTTTCCATATTTTTCAAATACACTAAAAAAGTCCCTTGTTTTTTTCCTTGACTACAAAAATAACACCGATCAGTGTCAAAAGCTTGGAAAACACGAAAAAACACAAAGGCACACACACACACACACACACCAGCAAAATGCCCCAAGTCTCAGTGTGTGCATGAATACGTGAATATTTATCTTTCCTAAAATAAAGGAAACAAATATAAGCATTTTACATGCCAGTATAGTTCACATCAGCCTGATTCTCAAGAGCTACCTTAATATTTCAGGACACACCTGTACTGCTAGTTTTATTTTTATAATCTACATAACTTCCTGGCAGTCATTTCAACTCTTTCAGATTTTTCTTCTACTATAAACAAAAACTTGCAAATCTTTATGCAGATCAGGATAAGTCACATGTGCTAACTTCTGAGATTAGGAGTTGCTGGGTCAGAGGATATATACATGTTCAAGGCTTCCATAGATTTTGCCCAACTGCCCCAGAGACAGATGAACAGTTTACACTTTTTAAAAGAGTGAAACAGTTTACGTTTCCCCAACAGCCCTTTGGCCTGTACATTAGGGTTCTTTCCCTGGCTTAGTGTTTGCCTTGCCCTTTTGTACTTGTGTGGTTAATGTACACAGTAAACATCAGTATGACACCAAATCTACCAAACCAATCTGTTCCCATTATGATTGCCTTTTCTGGTGTCAACTGAGAAATACCTGTCCCTTCCACCCCACCTTAAAGACATTTACCTACACTTATTTTATTTCTTTGATGATTTCCTTGTATTAATCTAAATTTCACTTTTATCAAAGTTATAAAAATTCACAGTTTAATAAGGCAACAAAATCTTTTAAGTAAAACATTAGGTTCTGAGCCTCTGTCCCAGTTTCACTTGTCTGAGACAAGCACTTTCAACTCCACTTTTTATTGCCATGTACCTTTGCAGCTCTACATAAAAATGCTTGTACTGCTACCTCTTGATAGTTAGGTTTTAGGTATTCGGAAAAAGAAAATTTAACAAAAACATTCAGGTTTCCATCCTGATTACACAAAGGCACTCATACACCTGCCCCCCTTCTTCTCAATAAAGTTATGCTTTTTTTATTTGACCAGGTCAATACTAAGCAAAGTACTAGGAGTGTTTTCCTTATTATTTGTTTTCCTTCCTGCATGTTGCAGCCAGGAGATTGTTCAGTCACAGCCAAGTCAAAGAATCACAACCTGGAGAGTTGCAGCCAAACCCCGACTTGGGAGTCAAGCCACTCCCTCATTCCTGACCTACAGAAGCTAGTATTGTTGTGAGACACTTATTGTGGGGTAACTTGTTACACAGCAATACATGGTGCCACAAATGCTTCTGCTTTCCCTAAAATTAATCAGTAACTTTTCTTTCATTTGCTGAATTTTCTATGTACTTAACCTTATTCAATCTTGATGGTCTGAAACTGCTCTCAAGGCATTTATTCATGGAGGTACTCTATCATTTTGAAGTAGTGTCTACTGGATTTTCTGACCTGCACCAGTCTGGACTGGGTACCTCTAGCTTGGTGTAGTGCTGGCTCTGCCTGTGCCACCCTCACATGGATTTTTCTTGGCTCTTCTCCCAGAAATTTTTCTACCTGAATTCCAAGTCTTCCTCTTTATTGGCTTATGCCTCATCTGGGCAGAGAAAATGCATGTGAGAGATAACTTTTGAGATTTTGCATTATTAAAATCTCTTATGCTACCCTCATACTAGTTTGGCTGGGTATAGAATTACAGACTAGGGGCCTCCCTGGTGGCGCAGTGGGTTAAGCAATGCACTATGAAGGAAACTGCAGCCACTGCAACATAAGTTCGATCCCTGCCGCTGGCCAGGGAGGGGACCCACATGGCGCAGCAGACCTCTCCTGCTGTGCCCACTGCTCCCCTCTGCAGTGTGTTTCAGTCAGTCTGCCTGTTCTGCTCCCCACTCTGTCTGGTGGATCCTCTCATCCTCCACACCTCTGGCCTGTACCCAAGCTCTTGTATGCATAAATAAATAAAATCTTAAAAAAAAAAAAAAGAATTACAGACTAGGCATAATTTCTTCAAAATTTCAAAGCTTCTGCTTCACTGGCTGATTTCTCACTTCCGCTGCATGAAGCCTAAGTCATTTTGATTCCATCTTTCTATGTTCTTTATGCAAGCTTACAGGATTATGTTTGACCAGAGTGATATAAAATTTCATATGAAAGTAACTTGTGGTTCTATTTTCATCCATTGTGATGGGGTATTCATAGGACTCTTTCAATTTGGCAATTTATAATCTTTAATGCTAGAATTAAACATAATTTATTGTTGTTGATTACTTTTTCTCTACTTTGTTTCTTATCTCTGAACTTTTGTAATTCTGATCCTCTTTGGTGGGCCCTCTAATTTATTTTTCAATATTTCCTTATCTTCTAACATTTCTGGAGCATTTTTCACTTCTGCTCTCATTTTCAAGTTCCTGAGAGCTCTTTTTAATTTCAGGATGTCCTTTTAAAAAAATGGTATCCCATTTTAATTTCATGGATGTCTTATCTCACTGAAGATCTTGATAGCTTTAAAAAAAAAGTTTCTTTTTCCTTTATAGTATCAGTTTCCCTCCAAGGCTTTTGTTTGTTTTAGTCTCTGATTTTCATACTAAAAACTTGCCTGGATGTATGGTAACTCCTGGCTGCCCGCCCATATGTGACTGTGGATGGAAAAGCTCAGAGGCAGTTATAAGTACATGGATAATGTCTGTCTACTGTGGATGGTGATTTGGCTAAACAGTTTGGTGGGAAGTCTCTGAGGTCAGTATTTAGTCTTTTCTCCTGGGCAGGTAAAATTCCCTGAGGAGATTCTTGTTCTCTCTTACTTTGGAAATAAAGGCCCAGATCACCTTTCTACGCAGCTCCATGAGCAGAGCGGGGTATGTGTGTGCTGAGAGGAGGGGGAACTTGTGTTTCTCAGCACTGTCTGAGCTCATCCCCTTCAGCCTCCTGCCTTTGTGTGGTAGGGTCTGGCCTTAGCTGTGCTTGAAGTGGGTCTGTGTTTTTTTGGTGACTGAAGCTTATGCAATTTTGCATGCCTTTATAAGAAAAATACAAAATTACAAAAATAAAAAATAGGCATGGAAGTGAATGTTTATACAGAGGAAAAAACCTAACAAAATTAGAAGTTGTAAAAGTTGAAAGTTAACAGGAACATCAGAAAATCAGGAATAAGTGGATACCTTTACTAATCAGCTGTGTGACGTAGCTCTGTATTTCCCTACAGTTTTTTTGCTGCACAGTCTATGATTGCCTCTGCATGTGACACAGTGTTGGTGTTGGTAACTTCATTTTCTTAGTGAGAAAAGATAATTCTCTAGTACGGCTGATTGAAAAAAAATTTTTTTAACTGACATTTTTAAAAAGCTCTTTCTCCAACCTTACTGGTAACATATAAATATACATTTTCTGAATGTTATAAAATTTAGGAAAAATCTCATGTTTCTTTCATAAATTAACTAAAATTTCAGGGCACATTTTAAGTTTTCCTGTATAATGACTAATCTTTAATGCTCTTGGAATTAATGAAAGTACTGGGTTTGTCATGATGGCCTTGCAGGAGGGCATATCGTGAGATTTGCTATCTTTGCTGGGTTCTTGATGTTAAATCCACCTGACAGTTAAATGTTTTATCAAATTTAAATGAGCAAGTCACTTTCCAAAAATGTTTTTACAAAACACAGTTAAAACAGAATACTCCCAAGGTAATAAACCCTTTAATTCCGTCCAAAAAAAAAAAAAAAAAAAGGCCTAGGCTACTCCAAAGCTGCCTAACCTGAGGGGTAGTCTAAAAGGGGAAGTGAAGATGGAGGCCTTCTCAAATGAACACAGTGTAAATGCATTTCCCAAGTTATAAAAACACAGGCTCATGGGAACAAATGACCAGGGCTCCTTCCAGGGCCTCGGACAAGATTCATGTCGGTGAGGGGGCCCTGATGCTTAAGCTTTATTGGTTTCACATGGTAAATCCACCTTTGCGTGTTCTACTATAAAAACTCCCTGCTTCATACTCTGCAGGGTGGGGCCCTTCATTCTTCTGCTAGGGTGAGGCAGGGGCAGTCTCCCAGTGGAGTGGAGTTGGGGAGGAGGTGGCAGGGCTCAAAACTTACTCATAAACACCTTTCAACCAAACCGCTTGGTCTCAGCACTTGACTTTACCCACTTCTAGAGACACCTTTGAAAAATTGCTTTACTCTGCTTTTTGTGGGACTTGTGAGGTAAATTAGATGTATGTATCCAGTCTGACACATCTTTACTCAGAATTTGTTTTTTAAAAAGTTTTGAAAAATAATTCATCTCCCATCACATTTATCCTTTTAAAGTATACAATTTGGTGAGTTTCGAGTAAATTCAGAGTTGTGCAAACAATACCACTAATTTCAGAATGTTTTCATCACCCCCAAAAGAAACTGTATCTATCAGCAGTCACTTGTTTCTCCCTTCCCTCCAGTCCCTGACAACCATCAATTTACTTTCTGTCTCTATGGCTTTGCCTACTCTGGAATTTCATATAATAGAGGGAATATATTTCAAGACTCCTAGTGGATGCATGAAACCTCATGTATCATGAGGTGTTTGGTACATAATTTAAATTATGATAAAGTTTAATTTATAAATTAGGCATAGTAAGAATAATAAAACAACAAATATAATAATAAAATTTATGCAAATGTGGTTCTCTCAAAATAATGTACATATTTCTGAACCACAGATGACTGAAGATAGGGAAACTGAAAGCACAAATAAGTGGGGATGGGGAACCCCTACTATATGTGGCCTTTAGTGATGGCTTCTTTCACTTATCAAAATGTTTTTAAAGGATCACCTGTACTGTAACACGTATTAGTGCATGGATAGACTGAATAGATATATCCATACAGTGGGATATTACTCAGGGATCTGAAAAAGAATGATGCACTAATACATGTTACAGCATTTGGTGCTTCCACTTCATACACCAGACCTATTCTTTAGATTATTTATATTTACAGCAGCTCTTAATACCTAATAAAGCAAGTTCTTTCTCATTATAGTTACTTTTCAGGTAACTTGATTCTTTTATAACTTGTTTTAACATTTAAGATGAATTTCAAAGTCATCTGTAGCCCCTTACCATCCCCAAACAGGCTATCTCATACTAAAAATGCACATATTTATAAAGTTTTGAAGAATTACATCTTTACAAATAAATATTAGGCTTGCTCATTCAGGGTCATTCATGCAAGTCTTTACTGTCTGAGTCAGTGCATTCTACAGAATTTTATGTTTTGGGCTATATATAAATGGGGCTTTTTTTTTTTTTGCCATTTTTTTCTTGCTGGTACAAAAGAAAACTATTGGGTGTTAAATATTTACCCTGAAACCTGTCACCACACCTAAATACTTAAATACTAAATATAGCTCAAGAAATTCAGCTGGGAAGAAAAAAGAACTAATTGAGTTTCCAAAGAGATGGTCATCATTTGAAAATAACATCTCCCTTTTCTTCCCCAGCACTTTATACCTATTTTCTTGTCCTACTACATTTGCTAGCAATTATAAGAAAAAATGTTTCTGACAATAGTACAAATGCTTTGAGGTTGATCTTTATAATAAATATGAAGAGGTTTCAGTCAGGAAGTTTCCTATGAACAAGGTAACATTTTTCTGTTCCTAGTTTACAAAGGTACAGAGACTGGATCTGTGGGTTCCATCAATGACTTTTCAGCATGGGTTCATCCAACAGTGTGTTCTTGACCAAGCATCACATGAACTGGGTGAAGGCACTTCCTGGGATGAGCCATTCTCGCACAACGGGAGCAAACCCTGCTTGGTAAGGCGCAAGTCAACGGACTGTCCGATGCATATGGCCTGCTCTCTGGTTAGGACACGCAAGCACCCCAGAGCCAGAGGCTTAATGTTTGCTACTTTGCAACTCCTGCAAGTACATACTAGAACAGTGCTGATTTCAATCATTCATGAGAGGAAGAGTCAGTATTTACTACGGGCCTCCTTTATGCCCAGCACTATGGTAGGTTCTAGGATGTGAGCATGAGCAAGACAGACTCATTCTATGATTTCATGGAGTTTATAGTCTGGTTTAATGCATACAGTAAGCACTAAATGATTATGAAATGAATGAGTAAAATAAGTACATTGCCCTAAGGTCCCTATAAAACATCACATATAAGGTTCCTGAGAAAAGCTACTCTTAGGTAAGGCTATATAAAGAACAGAAAAAGATAACATCATTATCTTTGTTTCCCAGTCTTTATCTGACTGAAGACAAACCAAAAAAAGGGTAGAACAACCAACCACAACTACCAGGGACAAGGGAAAGTATTTTCAGTGGAGACGGAGAAAACAGACTCGCCTTCGGTATCAGAGGCAAAGCCTGATGGAGCTGCTGGAGTACGGGCGGAGGGAAAAGCTCTCAAAGAGCCTACAAGGAAAGATGAAGGGGAAGAGTTTCCTGGGTACATTCCAAGGTTGCCAAAGGCAGATATGCTCTGGTGTGCCAGAGAAACAGTCTGGACACTGGACAGGCAACCGGTGGAAGAATCAGAGTCTCTGCCATCCAAGGAGCCGCGCATTCTTGCTGGACGTGGTGGAAGGCGGCAAGGAGCAGGCAGTGGCAGCCAAGAGCAAAACAGAAAGAGCAAAACAACTACACTTCAGTGAGCGCTCCTGCTGCTGCTTCTCATCGAGTGCCCGATTTCATGCCTGCTGAACGCAGGGACTTCCTCGGGAGAAACAGCTGCTCTGGAAAGCGTGAGGCAGGAGTGACAGCATCACAGCATTTCCAGGGCAGCGCTGCCTTGGCACAGCTGGGTCACTAGGGGCCAAGCCTGGCAGACCTCCAGCACATGGAGAGGCTCCCTGGGTGTTGGGACTTTTTGATCCTTCTTTTTCTCCTTCTCTCCTCCTCACAGATTTCCTCAGGGTTCTCCCCATGGAATCATCCAGAGAAAAGACTGGGTTAGCTCCCCAGAGAATCTGTGTTCTGGAAGAAATCAAGAGGGCGCTGCAGTACGGTTCCTTCCTGATTCCAGCTCCATTCTAGCAATATGTGCACTGAGGGCAGGAGGAGGGATATTCTGGTCTCAACAACAACAAAATGAAGAAAACATTTCTCTCAACTCTACCCTTCTCCACCCCGCAACGTGCCCCACCTCAAAAAATAAAAAAAAGTTTTATGTATACAGAGGGAAAGGGGAAAAAAAGATTCTATTTTCTTTCACAATAAAGAAAAGTCAACAGGATGTTCTCCAAAGCTACAAATATACTTTTTCAAACAGTAAATATCTCTATTAGCAGCATGATGCCAGCTGGCTAATTCTGTCTGTCTCAGTAAAACCTTTCCCAAAAAACTCCTGCTCTTGTGTAATGTCTATTTACAAAACAGCTCTTTTGCATTTTCAATTTGGTAGGTTTCTCAATCTTGTTTCCTCACCCCTCCTCTGCAGAGGCAGAGACAAGAGGCAGGCCCAGATGGCAGTTGGGTGGGGATCCCCTGGTCACCCAGCAGATCCCTTGCTGGATCGATCTGCCTTCTTTGGAGTCCTCCACTTCCATCACAAAGGAAAGGGCAAAGGAGCCAAAGCCCACACTCTCCCCTGGGCTTTGCCTGGAATCTGTTGCTACTGAACGTCAATGAGCTTGGGCCTGGCATGGGGGTGGAAAGAACCCCGAGATGATTCAGTCTTCCCCACCCTGTATCTTTGTGGTACCTCTAGTTGGGCAGAGATCACAGTTTGGGGGTTAGTGGGAGAGGGAGAGGTGAGTGTGAAGGGAGGGCTAGGCCAAGAGTAGGCGGTGGTTGATAGTGGCTGGAATCCTGGCTCCCGGGGGAGTGGTCTGGGCCTGAGTCACTGTCTCGCTAGAGCAGGAAGGTGGGCGAAAGGCAGCAGTTTCTGCAGGCTGGATGGACAAGCCTTCCCTCAGCCCCCCTTCTGTTACTCTATCCTTAGGTCGCTGCCTTTTCTAGTCTGAAGCCGCAGTCAGGCTACCACCACCTTGACACTTGGAGAGGAAGCAGGAGCCAGGGCCAGGGCAGGGCTCATGGAGAGTCAGCTGGTTCCGGGAGAGCAGCTGCTTGTTTGTTAGATGCCACCCTCTCCGCAGGGCCAGCTGGCCGCAATGCTAACAGACCAAAGCAAGTTCAACCCGAGCCAGGGCAAGAGAGACCCCACCGCATGGGGAGAAGGAGTGAGCTGCAAATGACCCATTTCCAGTGTCTATAACCACAGCCTCTTTGGCCTCACCTCGGCCCTTCCCCTAAATTAGCCCCATCCAAAGCCAGAGCACGGAGAACATGAGCCTCGCTGGCTGCCAGTCTGAGGAGGTATGTGTGTGTGTTTAAAAATAAAAAGGCATGACTGTGACTTGGCTGATTTGTCACTGGGACCCGACAACCACCCTGCTCAGCTGTGACCCCTCCTTCCCCACTGCTCCCCAGGTTGACCTCTGACAAGTCACAGAATGTTGCGCAAGGTCTCAGAGTGTGCGCTTTGGAAAGCACCTCACTGAGGCGACCATTCCCTGGACACCGCTGCAGTCCAGGCACCCATGCGTCAGTTCACATCACTGTTGTATCTCACACGAGACCGCGCCCTGGAACGACTGTGAGGGTTTAAGTCCTGGTTCTGCCAACTACCGGTAAAGAAAGCCACCTGTCCTCCACATGTCTGTTTCCTGGTCTGTACAACAGGCTAATTACACACCCATCTCGCAGGGCCGCAGCAAAGGCCAAATGATTGTGATGCTGAAAGCAGTTCCTGCCCCGCACACAGGAAGCAGCCTGTGCTCTGTTTTGTGGGCAAGCAGCAGTCCACTACCAGGCTCATGTTAATGTATTTGGTTAAAATTGAGTGGTGACTTCTGAAAAGTACCAGGACTTGTGACAGAGTGTGGAGGCTGATGGAGCACCCAGAGGTCAAGATAAGAGAGAAAGGAAGGGAACTCAAGGAGGCAGTCTGAGAGAAATCACCACCTTTCCTCAATGTAATCTGTTAAGAAAGGAAGCTTATAAAACGATTTCCCCACTCACAAAAGGGAAAGAAACAAGGCATTCTGAGGTCCTGCTTACTCAAGTCGGAGAGCCACTCACTGACCTGGTTTGCGCTGTGATAGGTAAACAGCTGCTGAGGTGCAGATAGGCCCCAGGATGCACCTGACCAGCTGGTTAGCTTCAGAGGCACTAGCTCTAATCTCTACTTCCACGCTTACCAAGCAGGAACTATAAAAAAGAGCTTTCATTCTACCTCCTCCTCTCCTCTGCTGAAGGTTTGGCCACTAGAAAGCAGGCAGTGGAAGGAG
Source organism: Galemys pyrenaicus (assembly GCA_019455555.1). Lineage (NCBI taxonomy): Eukaryota > Metazoa > Chordata > Mammalia > Eulipotyphla > Talpidae > Galemys > Galemys pyrenaicus. The sequence continues at coordinate 2,892,125 of JAGFMF010011638.1, read as the reverse complement.
GAGGAAGGCTGAGCTGGAAACTCACTCCTCGGTCCTCCCTCAGTCCTCCTCAGCTACTGGCCATGGGAGGCAAGGACTCTCTTGCAGCGGATGGTGAAGGAGCCCTAGTGAGCTGCTGCTCACGTCAGGCAAGACAAAAGTTACAGAAGGTGTGAGCTAACATGAGCGCTCAGAAGATTATAGTGACAGGCAATAAAAGTTCATGTGTCCACCAAGTGTTGGCAGATTCTAAGATTACACGATTCTTTTTTTAAAAAAAGATTTATTTATGCATACAAGAGCTGGGGTACAGGCCAGAGTCCAGGGAGGTGAAAGGATTCACCAGAGACAGAGTGGGGAGCAGAACAGGCAGACTGACCGAAACACACTGCTGAGGGGAGCAGCGGGCGAGGCAGGAGAGGTCTGCTAGGCCATGTGGGTCCCCTCCCTGGCCAGAGGCAGGGATCGAACTCCTGCCGCAGTGACTGCGGTTTGCTTCATAGTGCGTTGCTTAACCCACTGCACCACCAGGGAGGCCCTGAAACTAGCTTTTTATGTTTAGCGTTACGTTTCTGAGACCTGTCCGTGCTGACACAGAGCCTCCTTCCTTCCTCTAACCACTACCTCGAACCTCATTGTGTGGCCATCACATCCCCACACCTCTGGCCTGTACTCCAGTTCTTGTATGCATACATAAATCTTTAAAACAAAAACAAAAAACAGCCAAATGAACAAAGAGACGACAGTACCCTTAAAAACCTTCACTTTTCAAAAGCTCAATTTCAGTTTCTTAGTATAGCACTGAAAGCACCGACAACTTATTACAGAGCCAACGCTCATCAACGAAGCCTCAAACTAAACTCAAAAAGGGGAGTTCTGTCCCCCTGCACCTTTCACTCTGCTCTTCTACCCTGGACCCCTTAGCACCCCGCTGAAATAACACATACTTGCTGGCTCCGGGTTCCACTGAAATACCTCCTCTCTTAGAAGTGCTTCTTGATGCTAACCCAACAGTACCTGCCGTCCCTTCTGTGGACCACTGGCACTTTCCACACACTGGCCAACAACTCGGGTCCGTTCTCAAAGTCTTTTGAATATCCCACAACGTTTCGCACAGGTCCTGTCCGTTATAAATATCTGATAAGCATTAAAGCAATGATTATTCATTGGGCGTTATCTATGTGCAACACACCATAATGGACCCCATTTAATGGAATAGCTGCCAAAATAATGGGTTCAGAAAAACAATTCCAGTAGCTTAATTATCAATTCTAAAGCTCCTTCCCCAGATTTCTTTAAAAAGTGGACTAAGTAAGAAAACACTATGGATCTAAGAAACAGCTGTGGGACTCAAGACTTGTCTCCATGACGCTAAAATCTGGAAAAAGTTCCTTCTCCTTTCACCACAAATAGTTGGGGTAAGATGTTTTCTATTTGTGTCCAGGGCCGTATTGGAGACGTATTTTCATAGATTCCCTCACGCAGTCCCGATATTCCAGGCACTGCCTTGCTCTGTGCAGAGAAGGACAACACTGAGAGAGATGGAGCTTGGCTTGTCCCCAGCGAGTGAGTGCGAGGCTGCTCCAGGCATGGAAGCCCCACGGCGGGGAAGAAGCTGAAATGGCCTGGAACACCTGGAGGTCAGCTGGAGGCAGGGCTTCCGCCAGCACTTCACGTGGGAAGCTGGCAACTTCCTTAACTCACTGCGCTGGTGTGTGATACAGCCCAGCGCAGTAAGATGTTTTCCTCTGGGATCCAGTCAGCTTCCCACTTTTCTAAGTTCCTGCTCTGTGGAGGGAATGCTCAGGAGACGCAGGCTTTAGTTCCAGTGCGTCAGGCATTCCCCGAGGGAGCAATAAGTTATGAAAGGGCGGGTCTAAGGCCTGCCTGGCATACTTCAAAGGGCAGGTGTCGGGGGAGTCAGGTGGGCCGATAACTTGAAAAGTTACAAGCGCTATTATAAGACAGTAATGGTGATAACAGAGGGAAGAGACTCCACTGAGAAGTCTGCAACAGAATGGATGGTCCTCTCTAACCCAGCAGGTTAGTGTCCTTGCTTTATATTCCACTGATTTCATTTAACATTCACCGATTAGATGCCTCCTATATGGAAAACAGTGTGCGCACACAGAGATGAAGCTATAGATCTGTTCTCAGAGAGGGAGAGAGAGGTGCACATTTGTGACACTGAGAACAACATGGAAATATGGTAGAAGCAGCATGATGGAAATACTAAAGAAGTAGTTTGGGGTAGGGGGTGGGCTGAGAGGAAAGGAATCAGAGGAGCCTCAGAGAGGCCTGGAAGCCACTTCTTCCATTAGTCAGTTCAACAGCAGTACTCACAGAGGCTCTCTATTTCAGGAAGAGACTTAGAGATGTGACATGGAATTATCTTAAAATTTTTTCTGAGCTAAGGGCCTCCCTGGTGGCACAAGGGGTTAAGCACCGCACTATGAAGCATCATCTGTAGCCACTGCAGCACACGTTCCATCCTTGGCCAGGGAGGTGACCCACATAGCACAGCAGACCTCTTCTGCCTCGCCTGCTGCTCCCTTCAGCAGTGTATTTCAGTAGATCCACCTGTTCTGCTCCCCATTCTGTCTCTGATTAATTCTCTCACCCCTCACCCCTTTGGCCTGTACCCTAGTTCTTGTATGCATAAATAAATCTTTAAATTTTTTTTTTTCTGAGATGTCAATTCAGTAAATGGAAAAAAAAGTGCTCATTCATACTTTCAGCAAACATTTGCTGATGCTGGGAACACAGCGACAACCAAGAGGATAGTCCTATTCTCAATAATTAGCGGGTAGCTGACAAGTAAACCTACACTTTGCTCAGAGGAGGGGCACCCAACTCAGCTTGGCAGGTTGAGTGGGGCCATTCAGGGAAAACTGTCAGAGGTTAAGGCTGTGCTGACACTGAAGGATGAGTGGACCGGTGGTTGGAGGAGAATTTCAGGTAGAGGGAACAGCACATAGCCAGTGGGGGCATGAGAGACCAGGGGAAGTTTGGACACAGGAATAAAGAGGGAAAGGAAGATCCAAAAGAGCCTTATAAGCCACAGCCAATCCTGAAGACGACAGGGAGGGTATACAGGGTGAGAACAGGGACTGTGGCGGGTGGGGTGGGGAGGACAGCCCTCAGGGAATACCAGTAAGGGTTAGACAGGGTAGAAGAGCCCAGAAGCATCAGTACCTGCACAGTCTCCATTCTTTTCCCAGCAGACATGGGTTGCAAAATGTCAGCTAGGAGTATCCACTCCATGGGACAGATGGAGAAGACGAGGCAGTGAAAGACCAAATGCCTGAGAAAGCCACATGTGAGTGACTGAACCAAACTCAGCACTCTGTCTTCCAGCCAAACTTACATGCATTGACGAATTTCATTTGCTCTCAAACTTCTGGACTGAAGGAAGACTTCCTTCAGCCCCCCTTTCCTCATCACATAAGCCAATATCTTCAAGTACAGGGTCCCAGGGAATGCTACAAGCCCCGGAGACAGCTAAGTAAGGTTAAGGTCACTATTCTTAATTCTCCTGAACGACTCACACCACAGCAAAGACAGACAAAGACACACACACAGGGATGGACGACGGTGACAGAGAGCACTTGGCTTGCGGCCAAGAAGCGGATCCATCTGAGATGTGAGTACCTGATGTCGTCTTCCTAGTGGGATGCCCCTCTGGGCCGCCTCGCTGAGAGGCAAAGGGGTGGATGAGTGGAAGGGTAGGTAGTGCAGGAAGGCCACGATCCTCACTAAACAAACAGGGGGTGGGCGGGCTGCATGCACAGAGGAAGCAGAGAACAAAGACCTCTCACTCTTCATGCAAAGTCCACAGTGTGCAAAGGGCATCAATATTGGACATTTCTCACTGTGACATTTTGAAAGCCCAGCCTAGCTCTGAACAATGGTTATCCTCTGGGGACCATGAGTTGTGTGCCCCTCATTCAGTGATGGCTGGCATATCCCATGTGCTTGGTGAACTTGACCCTGGGCATCAGCCTCCCATGATGACTCTACGTCACTCTGGTCCCTTGCCCCACTGAGAATTCCAATCTCAGATGAATGGAAGGATTCATTCTGGGAGCGGGAAAACCACTCCAGGAGTGAATCAGAAGGACCCAGCCCTGGTCCCCTTGCCAGCCATTGAGTCAGGAACTGAAAGCGATTGTGTGCCCAGGCGCCAATGTCGTTCTCTTCTCAGGCAGAGAGGGTCAGGGTCCACGTAAGAAATGACGCAGAAGCCCTCTAAAAAGGAAAAGGAAGGATCTCAGCTTTAGGGACAAAGCTACCCTTTTGGTTGTGACCTTCAGTCCAAGGAGGTGCCAAGATGTGGATGTACTGGTAAATTAGTTCTACTGGATGGAAAACCTCAGCTTTTTCTAGACTGTTGTCAATTTCAATTCTCTTTAAGCTGATAGACCTCAGGAAATGGCCACTCACTTTTCAGAAAAAGCATTTTCCACAGACAGGAGGAAGTAATGCCTCAGAGCATTCAGAGGATCATTTACCTTTAGTGTTCTCTGCTCAGCTCTTCTGATGTGAAGATCAATTCATTTTTTAACATTGTAAATGCCAGTCTAAGCCAAAAAAAAAAAAAAAAAATCTGCACGCTCTGCTTTCTACCTTGAAAAATTAGACAAGAGCACTCCAAAGATTCAAGTTGCAGCAGGCAAGTGGCCTCAACACCACCAGGTCAGGGACACCCAGACTGACACTTTAAGGCATTAATTCCTCTAGGAAAGGGAACTGCCTCTTTGCTCATCGCTAACCGGGTTATAACCAGGTGGGAAAGTTAGCTTTTTAACACTCAGCCCTCTATTGGCCTCCTGGAGCAAAGGTGGAAGGAAAATGAACAGCTCCTTGTGGGGCTTGTTAGGGCATCGCTCCAGGTTTCCCTCCACCTGCTGCTGCTGATTGTCTGCATCTGCCCATCAATCTTCCTCTCAGAAGCAAGGGGTCAGGTGGGGGGAGAGCAGCAATGGCTTAGATTTTACATTAGAGAGCTCTCCTTGACACTGACTGACATCAACTGTTTGTGGTCAGCGCTTTTCCAGCTGATAGCCAAATGTGAGCCTGCAAAAGCTTTCTGGAAAGATATGCCAATATCTTCCTTTATTCCTAACTAGATACTATGTAATTACTTTGAGTAAAGAAACAAGCTAGACTGTAACAGAATGGGAAACATCTTCCTTACTCTAACAGAACTTGGACTCCAAAAGGGTGGGCTCATCCTGTACATATCTGGGGTGGGGATGGGGCAATGTATTCATAAAACACGCTACAGCTGGGAGTCCTCCAGGTGTGGAGTTATGGAAGTCCTTGAGCCTGAAGGCAGTCCTCTAGGCAAAATAAACCAAACATTATGGAGTGTCTACTGTGAGCCAAGTATCAGATAGTTTCACAGCAATATACCTACCAGTTCTCGACTACTCTGAACATCTTGGCTACATTTCTCATGGTCTGAAAAGTCCCATAATGTTTAAGCTTGCTGTGTCTATTTTAGAAAAGAGCAGTGGGTAAAGGGTCCTGGAAATGATTAAAACTAGCCCAACTAGTGGGTGTGTGAGGGTGTAAAACTGGTCCCTTCCCAAAAAGAAACAAACTTGCCTTTTGAACACCGTTAAGTGGTGCAGAGACTAGTTAAATGAAAGCAAGTGGGTTTTCATCAGTAAGCTGGACCCACACTGCCAGAGTGAGGACCAGAGGTCTGGACTGACCGGCGCGGCGGCGGGAGGACCACAGAGAGAAAAGCGCTCACTCCACCTAAAAAGCTATAAAAGTGGGGACAGGAACGTCCTTCCCTCGAGCAGCCGGGATAAGATGGGACGGCTCCTTGGAGCTGAAGTCAGGAAACAAGTCGGGCACGGCGTCCGTGGATAATGGGACCCCGCCCCACCGCCCGGTGAGTGCTGCCAAGAGATGAAGGCTCGGGAGAGCACCGGAGGGAGGCCCCACCAGCGACCCTAGAGCCGGGGCCAGCGAGGCTCCGCGCTTGGGCGGCGGGTCCGAGCGGGCAGACGGGCGGCGCGGGCAAGGGACCCAGATGGACGCAAGGCCAGGCGCATCGCGGGCCGCCGGCTCCAGCGGACCCTGCCGCCCGGGCCTCACTCACCAGCTCATGGTCCCCAAGCTGGCACCACTGCGGGGTCCTCAGCCGCAGCTCGTCCTCGGGGATCACTTCCGGATTCAGCCAGTCTCCAGGAAGTGACGGGGGGCCCGTCCCCTCTGCCCGGAAGAGGCGTTGGAGGGCGGGGCCCGCGCGTTAACCCTTCGCCTGCCGCGAGCTTCCCGCGGAGCTGCCCTGGTCCGCCTGCTGCACACCTTGGCTCAGGGGTTCAGGGCCTGGCCTTTGGCGGGGTCAGGACGACGACCTTTGGGTGCGTTTTCTGCCGCAAACGCTGACTTGTAAGATTCTCTTCCGCTAATGACATCACTCAACCGGCTCACTGCTTAGTTTTTCTGTCTGTAAAGTGAGTAGTTTCTAATCCAAGAGACAATAGCTATAATTTTCTGTTTGGGAAGGAGCATTGGAGACAGGGTGAGGGAGACTCGTGTTCCCTGTGTGGTCTTTTGAATCTTTTAAGTGCAGTACCAGTACTTGTGTAACTAACAAACAGATCCTTTCCCTCCTTCAGGGCTCTGAATAGGTGCTTTCGGGTTGGAATGTTCTGTGGATCTACTCAGAAGAGGATAAAGAGTTGGGATTCCTCCTCTATACAGAACCCAAATGATGTGACTGGTCCCTTCTTCCTACTGATTCATTTAACAAATACTCATCTAACGCCTACATAGTGCCAGGCCTTATGCTGACCTTGAGGACACAAACGTAAGAAAGAAGTAGGCTCCTGCCTTATGGCTTCCCAGAGCTACTTCCCTGGAAGGAGAGGTAAATAGGCCACTAAATGATATATATGATAGGGAAGAAAACAGGTTGGTGCGAAGCCTGAATGGGACCCTCAGCTTCATATGGGACTGGAGGAGCCAGTGTAAGTCTTGAAAGTGAATCGGGCTTGCCAGGTGAATCTGAGGTAAGTCTAGGAAGAGGGAACTCATCTTGGCTGAGAGGGGACTGCCTTCCAGGCAAACAGCTCACACGCCCCAGGTCTTCTAAAGTCAGAATTGAGGGCCTTCATCCCTCATAAGTTGCATGAGTTCTGGGCTATGTTAGCCTCCTTGTTCCTCCTACCCTCCCTGCCTTAGAAGAGAGGGAGAGGAGCAGGCAGTGATACCCTGTAGATGACTGCTGGACCCCATGTGTGTTCTTGAGGAATTCTTCAGATGAACCTCAGTTGTGTTAGGGTTGCCTGGGGAGTAGCTGAGCAAATAAATGAGAGCAGAAGACCTGTATGATTTGTACTGACCCCCAGAGCAGTGTGATGGGCTTGGCCAGGAGTAAGAGCCCTCAGAGGGCTGGAAGTCAAGCAGGTCTAGAGTTTGACTCTCTAGAGGCTTTTTAGCAGATCAGCTTCATCACCACGTTATGCTGTTACGCTCCAGGAGTCAGGCCAAAATGAGCACCAGAGCGGCTAGTGAAGAGAAAGAAGAGAAGCCACCGGAGGACTGTCTGGGCAGAGTGGGGACAGTCCTGGCTGCTTTGATGGGGTGAGACAGATGGAAGGGTCGGTGCTGTGTGTTGAGAGCCACCTGAATTTCAGCACCCGTGCATGGATGGCTACCCAACCTGGTCTGTCTGTCCCTGTGCTTGACTCCCTTAGTTATTGCCCCAACTGCTAAAGAATTTCCGAAAGTTTTACCTTAGGGAACTACCGCATCCCTGGGGAAGTCTGCTTCAGGTCGGGATGGGGGTCGGGGAGAGTAGCAGGTACATCCTCAGGGCAACAATGAGGAGTCCAGGGCTAAGATTCTGGAGGAGTCCTGGGCTGTTGTTCCACCTTGGACAGGACTTCAAGACAAGTCATATCTCTCCTCTGGGCCTCATCTAGAAGAAGAGTAGACAGATCACATTTCCTAAGGCTCCAACATTCTGCACTTCTTTTTTTTTTTTTTTAAAGATTTATTTATTTATGCATACAAGAACTGGGGTACAGGCCGGGGGGGGGTGA